>PVIR01042584.1:0-12169 GCA_004026965.1 Petromus typicus | reverse complement strand
TTTTCTCATACCAGAGAAAAGATGCGATATGTACCTATCTGTGCCCTATTTATTTCACTTATGAGGATATCCTCAAGGTATGTCCATTTAAGTAGAAATGATTCAAACTTATCATTTTTTATGGCAGAGTAGTATTCCATTCTGTAGAAGAACCACAGCTTTTTTATCCAGTCTCCAGTTGATGGACACTTGGGTTGTTTCCAAGATGTAGCAATCACAAACTGGGCTGCTATAAACATGGGTGCACATATTGGAATTTTTAAAAGTATGTTTTCTTATATCAAGTTGACTCCAAATCAAAACATGCTTCTGGCAGGATTGTGGCTCATGCTGTAATCCCAGATCTAGAGAGGCTGAGGCAGGAGGATCTTTGAATTCAAGGCCAGTCTGGGCTACCCTGTGAGTTCAAGGCCAGCCTGGACAACATAGCAAACCTGTCTCAGAAATCAAATCAAGTCTCCAGTTGATGGACATTTGGGTTGTTTCCAAGATGTAGCAATTACAAACTGAGCTGCTGTGGTTCTTCTACAGAATGGAGTGTTACTCTGCCATAAAAAATGATAAGTTTGAACCATTTATACTTAAATGGACATACCTTGAGGATATCCTCATAAGTGAAATAAATAGGTCACAGGTAAATATTGCATCTTTTCTCTGGTATGAGAAAATAAAGATGTAAATGAGTTCTAGAATTGTATGTTATATATTGTGAACTAGAAAATACTCAAAGTGAAATAGAGTGAAGGGGGAAAAATAATGAGATTTTAACAAAAAAGAAAGGAAACAAATTTTATGTATATGGGGTGGAGGTAGGGTGGGTAGGGCTATGGGAAAAAATGAGAATTAAGTTGTGTCTTATACTGGTACATATTCCTATTGTGGAGTGCAATCATGATGTGTATATTTAACGTACCAATAAAGATTAAAAAAAAACAATGTACCAATAAAGATTTCAATTAAAAAAATCAAATCAAATAAAAACAAAACAACCATATCTCTGGATTTCAAATTCTTCCATTCTCTCCTATCAGCAGAGGAAGATAGAATTAAGATTTATCAAATAGGCCCTCATTTGGAGGGAAAATTGATGTTCAGGGAGAATTTAACTGGATGGGAGTCTGGCAGAAAATTCTGACATGTAAAGAGTTCCCATTTCCTCTAACAAAGGATTTGCCAAAGGGGTAAAATGAGACTGACCTGAGCTCACTTGCACAGCTGGCCACAGCTCTGATTATCCCTTGCCTCGGTACTCACCGAATGCCTGAGTGAGTTTCTAACTCCACTGACGTCGAAACAGTTTTTATGTGTTTTATTTACTTTCCAAGCAAGACTTGAAATGGGGACTTGATTTAAAACAGAGTTCCTCCGGCAGCAGAATTTTTTCTTGTCTCTGAGGAGCCCATGGAATTGGGCTTTGTTCCATAGAAGAAGCTGGAAAGACCTGAGCTGCTGACACAGATGCACTGAGGAAGTGTATTCCTTGGGGGTGAGCCATCCATCACTCTGCACTCGCCGGATTTTCCCTTTCCAGACGACTACATCAACATCCAAGTTGGACACAGAGCTCTGCATCAGCCTAGGGGAAACTAGTGGCAACCTTTCAGTGATTAAATGGATTGGGCCAACCGAGGGAATCTCTTCTATGGACTCACTTAGCTTACTGAGCAGCCTCTTGCTAAAGATAAATAAAACCTTATAGCAAAGGAACTTTTTAGTTTTTTTTCCAGCTGTAATACCCTTTCCTGCTAGAAAAAAGGTCAGCATCATAGGAATAGAAAACATTGGGTTTAGAGAACACTGGGCAGGAAGCATCCTCTCCTCTATAAATAAAATCCCAATTTCTTATTGCTCTGTGCACTGCATTTTCATGCACCACATTTTCACACTTCCAGGCACATTCGCTTTCCCTGCCCCTCGGCTCTGTCAAGTGTGTGTAATTCCAGGGACTTTGTCCCTTTTGTTCCATTGGCACATTTTCACCGCCTGCCTTGTCACAAGACAGGTTCTTTGTGATCATTGCTTTAGTTCAACTGTTGCTTTCTTGGAAGTGTTTTTGTTTGGTGTGTATGCAGAAAATTTGCAGAATGGCACTTCTTTCTCTGATGCATTATCCTGAATCTCTTCATTATCCAAGACTCTCATTATGTTTTGTGCTTGGGCCTTCTGATATGAAAGTTGTCTGTGTCTTTAGCTTTTAGATCCATGGGTGACACAGGCGAGGTGGCAGTAGTATATGTGAAGAGCACAGTTTAAAGACTGATTCAGTTCATCTGGGTCACGTTCACCATTAGTTCTGTAAAAAGTGGACATTTTCATGTTCTTCCTTGGGATCAAGTTTGATAAGATGAAGGGAGTGGAATCTTAACTGGGAGGCTTATATTTTAAGATCTGGTTCAGATTTTTCTCTTCACTTTCTTGATAGTTTGCTCTGTATAGAAAGTATCCTAATATTGGGTTCAGGAATTAGTATTCTGCCTCTCTCTTTATGTAACTGATTTCATCAGTTTTGTTATTTGACATCACTATTTTCAGACTGTGTAAACCCAATTCAAATGCCTAGTCAGAGACTGAACTGGAATAGCTGAGCCTTAAAATACGGGCATATAAGATACAGACATTAATTTTCTCAATTTTCAGTAGATTATTTTCCATTGAGAAGTAACTCTTGGTGGAGAGAGTGAACTATATGGCATGTTCCCTGGGGTTTGTGTCAGGAATAATTTCTTTAGAACACCAGCCTTGACTTTGACATTGGTGTTTTGAGGATGATAGCAAGCTTCGCCTAACGTACATTTTCAACACACAGTATCAGCCCTGTCATGTACCTTGAAGAGTACACATTATCAGTAAGATGTTGAATTTCTCCTTCTGGAAGATGGTAGTTATCTTGTCCAGTGGCTCATTCCTGTGTGACAGTCACATAATGTGTGGTGGTGACTGATATCATTTTGGTTGAATTAATTCATTGACACTCTTCCTTCCATGCAAGTCAGACATATAATATTTTAGAAGCCAAGAAAGAATTTTATCAGTGCATTTCATTGGCAGTCACTGATATTTATTTGGCCTCTGCTGTGCCCAATAATCTGATGCATGTGGATAAGAAAAAAACAACACGAACCCTTCTCCAATTTGCACTCTACATTAGATCATTAGATGTAATAATCATTCACGTAGCACCTAATGTTGACTAAGCTGGACATTTTCCCTTTATTTGTGCCACTTATCCTTCAAAGCCATTACACTTTAAAAGTTACTGTATGTATTAAGCAGTTGAAAAGACTGAGGGTTGGAAGGTCTGGTAATTTCCTGGAATTTTGATTATGTATCCAAGTAGGGCTTCTCATCTCAAGTCTAGCATCTATATGACTAGACCGCAGGAAAAAAGATGATGCCCAAAATGAATGAAATGATCATAGAATAGGGTAAGTTACTCTAAATATAGTAGAAGAGGAGAAACATGTATCTCCACCCTCTCTACTTTCAAGGAAGTTACTGGATAAGAGACGAGAGTGCCATATGTATATATCTCCTCCATATGCATTTATCCCATCTGTCTTATCCTATGGTGTCTATCCATTTATCATCTATTTAGAGAAGAGAGAGATACTTATGAGAAGGTCTATAGTGAACAAGAGGGTGACCTAAAAGGGCTGATGATCAGTCTCAGTGCTGACGGTCTCATTTCAAGTCTGAAGGCAGGAAAGACCTGGTGGTAGAGTTTTTTGAAGGTAGAGTTTTCTGACTTGTAGGCCGATCCTCCTTTTTGTTTTATGTAGGTTCTCAACTCTGAATGAGGCACACTCTCGTGAGGAAGGGGAATTTGCTTTACTCTGTTTTAGGGTTTTTAAACATTTTTTTTAAAGAGAGGGTCTCCTTATGTAGTTCAGACTGATCTTGAACTCACTATATGGCCCAGGCTGGTCTCATACTTACAGCGATCCTCTAGCCTCAGCCCCCGATTGCTGCAATTACCGACATGTGTCATCATGCCGAGCCTTTGGGATCTTTGGAATCCAATGATGTTTTCTTTCAAAAAACACCTTCATGACATTCTAGTACTTGACCAAATGTGTGGACAATTTATTTTCCTTCTCTCCCCTCCCCCACCCTCCCCTCTCTTTTTTTCCCTCCCACCTTTCTTTGGACAGAGCTTCACTGTGTAGCCAGGTGAGTCTTTACAATCCTCCTGCCTCAGCTTCCTAAGGTCTGGTATTACAAGTCTGACACATCACACCCAACATAATTCCTTTTAAAAATGTAGGTAGATGCTTGCTTTTGTGTGACTTTGCTCAATATTCACTCTCCTTTTCACTTCTATTGATTCTTGATAACCTAGTATGGTTAACTTCTCTTGGATTGCTTGTTCTTTAAGGGAACCATAATTGAAGGTGCGTACTTCTCTCTTCCTGAGGGTAGACATGCGACTTGATCTTTCCTCATAGGATCTTTCTGGAACTAGAAATCTTGAGTAAAGGGACACACGGAAGGGAAAATGATTAGGTGCAACGATTTCAGTAGTAGAAGCTCTTTGGATACTTCCTACTGCTTAGACACCCCAAACTGGCAAGTTTTAGCTTCTGTTTTTACCTTCCTATCTGTGTCCATGGAATACACTTCCCTTTCACCTCCAACATCTTTTCTGTTGTTTGCAATGAAAAGACACTCTTATATACAAAGAGACTGTGATTTCTCACCCTCTTCTGTCTAATCATAGCAAGGATGAAACTTACCTGCTCTAGATTTGCCACCAGCATGTATTTCCCCAATGATTAAGCATTCATCTAAAGTCTGGATGGCCACGGAGAATTTTGTAGCAAACCTGTTTGTGAAGTGCTTTCCATTTTGCACTTGCCAAGTCTGGCTTCCTCTGACCCAGATTGCTCCCACATCCCGAGACCAGACCAAAACCATCATTTGTGCTTCAGCATAAGAATCTTCTTAGAATACTGACTTTTCAAGTGGGATTCTGGCATTATTCAAGGCTCTAGATGGTGTACTTTAATGCAGGTCTGAGTGATTGATTACACAGCACTCCTTCTACCACACTTTTTGAGTTTTTGTGCAGTAAGAACTCATTACCAAGTTTCTCAGCCACTTTACCCGGCACCCTCAATTTATGCGAGGAGAGCTTTATTTACTTGTTTGTTTATTTATTGAGACAGAGTTTCCCTTTTGTAGTTCAGGCTGGCCCTGAGCTCAGCCTTGAACTCCCAGCAATCCTCTTGCCTCTGCATCCCAAGTGCTGGGATTACAGGAATGAGCCACCATGCCCGGCATTGTGGTATGTAGTACTGATTGCTGCTGGGCGTGAGTCTCCACACCCATTATTGTATGTGGTTACCCAGGATCAAACCCTGGCCCTTGCACTTGCAAGGCAGGCACTGGAGCCACTGAGCTAAATCCCCTATCCCCGAGGAGAGGTTTATTTTAACTCATCACTTTTAGAGGCTTCAATCCATAGTAGACTGAAGGCTCCAAGGCAACAAGAGCTTAGTGTAAGGGCGTGGGAAGAGGAGAGTTGCCCACTCATGTCATCTGGGAAGCAGAGAGACAAAGGAGTATCTTGAGAGGAAGATAGACTTTTCCAGGTCACACTCCCAGGGAACTCTTTTGAGCAGTCCTACCTCTTCATGGCACAGTCAGTCATGAAGTCATTAGAGGTACAGTCTAATGTTGAGTAAGTGTAATGCCTCCATGACCCAATCACCTTCCAAAATGGGGAACGTCTTAGATATAAACTGTAACACCAAGTCTCTTCATGTCTGATAAAGAAGGAAAAGCCACAGGGGACCCAGTGACTGGACTGAGATCTCACAGTAGAGAAGACGATCCAGGAACTCAGCTCAGTTCTCTCTTGCTCCGGCTTTAGCAATCTGGCCATCCAGGCAGGACTGATCTCTCTCCCTCTCTCTTTCTCCCTGACTTGTGTTGCTCACAGAATGCTCTAGGTTGTCTCCTCCGCCCCCCAGTCAGCCTCTAACACTGATGAATTCCAGGATGTATTCTAGACCAGAGCACAGTCAGGAACATGGGCCAGAAACAGGCAGCAGCATCTGTTTTAGAAAACCATGCCCTCCTGCCACTGCTCCACTGTTCTGCTTTGTGTTGGCTGATGAAAACGTTCCCCTTTGACAGTTTCATTTGGCGTGTTTAGAGCCTTAAAAATCCTCCAATTGCCATCTGTGTTCTCTCCTATTGCAATGAAGTGGATCTTACCAGTGTTACTTTCTCTCTTTCATTTTAATTCACCATATTATGCCTCTGTCCCCTTAGTCTCTTTGGCTCATATTTTAGCAGTATTCAGACTCACTGGAAAAATCTCATCTTTACTCTTTTAAAATGTGTAGAGAGTGCGTTATGGTAAACCCTCAGCTCTCACAATCACCTCAGCAAACATTTAATGCTGCCTTTTATAACCTGAACAGGCTTTGTTATTCCACTTACATTTCATGCCTCCATGGTTGTGCTAAGTTCCCCGCTCTATTACAACAGCCTGTTCAGACACTCAATCCTCCTATCTACTGGGACATCACGTATTGCTAAGGTCAGAATTTTCCTGTCTGTGAAATTGTGCAGTTTTATTCTTCTAGACATATCATGTACTTAGGGTACGTGCTTTGTTAAAAAGAAAAACCTAGCATCTTGCTTCCTTGACTTGACAGTACTTGAAAATATTCACAGGTGTAGGGGGGCAATTCATAGATTTTCTGACCATCTAGAAAATGAATGAATAGATGCTTAAACATCTATGTTTCTTCCTTGTCCTTTTCCTACCGTTGGGTCATATATGACAGTACTTATAGCATATTTATCTTTGTAACAAGTATAGTTGTGTTTTCATTTTTAGGGAGTGCATTTCAAGTCAAGCAAATGAACCCTTCTCATATGAGCATTTTCAACAATAGGATTTAACTCAGTATAATTTTCATCTTTATACTCAGGAGGCAAGAACACATGTTTTCCTCTTGGCTGTACATATCTGTTCCCATTATGAAGATGAGAAAGTACCAATTTCTTGGAAGTGGTCTTGGGAAAGTAAACGGCTGTCTCAGATATGTTTAATCTCTCATAAGCCTTGATGAGAAGATTGTAATAATTTCACCTTTGCTTTTCGCAGATTAATCCTTCTTTTTCTGTACCCCTGAGTTCTCTTCAATTCCTTTCTCAATTGCTTTTTTAGATTCCCTCTTTCTGAACCTATGATGCTCTATTTTCCTCTCTTTGTAAGTTTGTTTTTTTATGAGGAAGCCCAGTTTATGGTAGACTTCCACCATTGTTCTACTAACATTGTCAGAAAGATA
Source organism: Petromus typicus (assembly GCA_004026965.1). NCBI lineage: Eukaryota > Metazoa > Chordata > Mammalia > Rodentia > Petromuridae > Petromus > Petromus typicus. Next base: position 4,865 of record PVIR01042584.1, on the reverse strand, counting down.
AGTGAGATTCGCTGAAAGGAAAATATTGTAGAACTTGGAGTCAGTTTATAGAAGAACATATCTTAGAGAAGGGCAAGGATGGAAGACTGGAGACAAGGCTGAAAAAAATCGAATGACAGGACTTTCAGTTTTACAGACAGTTGGAAGCACAGCAGTATCTTGATTTGCAGCACTGGGGGAAAAGGAACCAATAAGACAGTCTTATGTCTTCTCTGATATTTCTTGTCTATGTTTTTTCCTTTGTTCAAATGATCCTCTAATTTCCCATTTCCACACGCTTCAGCCTGTGTACAGGTTTCAGTAATCCTCAGAAGAAGGAAAATCTTTTAGGTAGGACATTGGTTTACCTGGAAACCTCAGCCATTATCTGTAAACCCTTCAGGCTTAGTGTTTGTGGTGAATAATCCATGCTTTCTACATTACAGATAAGATTGTATCTCTTGGCCATACATAGTTTGGATGAATATTTCCTTTCTGCTGGACACATCTAAAGTATTCAGTGATATTTTAAGACCACAACAAATGCATGAACAACAAAGTAGAATTTGAAGGATGCTATTTAGAACAGTGTTCCGATTTGGACATGGAGCGTGTCTCCCAAAGGTTTGTGTATGGCGAACTTGGCCCTCAGTTTAATGTCATGAGAAGTAAAATGGAACTTTAAGAGGTGGAACTCAGTAGAAATAATAAGGTCATTGAGGGTTCTTCCCTGAGAGAGAATTGCTATAGTTCTTGTATAAAGGTGGTTAGTTCTAGTGAGTCAAGTGATAGAATTAGCCTGACCTCTCAAAAACTATGAGTTTTTGCCTCAGGAAGCCTTTGGAAAAAATCATCACTGTATTTTTAGACTTTGAGCTTTTAAAACTATAAGTTTTAATCCTCTTTGCTTTATAAATTGCCTAAGCTAAATAATTTTTAGAGCCTGACTAATCCACATGGCCATGTTGAAAAGAAGATTAGGTCAAGTATTATGGCTGCTTAATAATCATTTATTTTCCCCTGATGTCTTCAGGTATTTCCAGTTGAAATTCTAGGTTCTCCACATAAGCGTAGAAATGTCATCATCATCTTTCTGTTGGTTGTGGGTTGTTTGTGAGGAAGCCTCTCTCTCTGAACTGTATTAATTTTGTCACCATGGCAAAATAGTTAATGGTAGACTTCTGCCCCATTGCTCTCCTAACTGTCAGAAAGAGAAGAGAGCCAACTCATGTTGCCATGTACTGATTTTCTTTTTTCCTAATCAAGATACAGAGTCTGAGGAGGGACTGCCAAGATAGATAACAGTTAGCCTGGTTTTGTGAGGAAGGATGGTATAATAGCTAAGAATATGGACTTCTGTGGCAAACTTCTAAAGATGAAACCTAACCACTCACTTCAGACTTTGAAAACCAAGTCACCCAACCATTTGCATTTAACTTTTTGACTTGTAAAATAAGAACAACAGTGGCGTTTTCTTCAATACAATGTTCTATCAAGGCAAAGTACATTAGTGCCTGCTTGTTTGGAAGAGCACTGAGATATAGTGATTAAAGCCTTTGTATTATTGTTATCATTATTGTTGAGTGCTATAGCATAGCAAGAGTACCCAAGGGGCTTGAATTTAACTTTCTAGGACAAAGGGCAAATTACCAATTCATTTCCATCTTCTCTGTGGTATTCTCCACTCTCTTTCAACATGCTAGAAGTGGTAGATAATCACATTGTCTTCCTGAGAGAAGGCTGGAGCTAGGAGATAAGTGTATGATGTGGTTCTGGGAAAAAGGCTGCTTGTAGTGTGTGTACTGTGAGAAAAATTCTGTAGACATTTGAGGTAGTTATGACCTGCCCAAATCCTTCTTCCTATGTGCTCTGCTGTCTCTCATTCTAACCTAAGATAATAACCACGAACCAGTAAGCCTTTGTCTATTAAATTACCACAGGACTTTCAGTCATACAAGTCCTGAGCAGGAAGCCCTCACACTGATGAAGTATTTGCAGGCTAAATCAGGGCCCATCGTTGAGTAATGACAAGTAAAATTTAAGCTTTGATGATATTGTTTTCTTATATCTTGGAAATGAGAGAAAGGACAGTTGACTAGATAATTCTTGGGGAAAAGTGATGATGTCAAATCCTTAGAATTTGGAAACTTTATTTTCTCTTCCAGGAATGGATTTGTACACATACGGCAAATGATTTGAGTTTATTATAACTGGATTTGAGATTTTTTTCTTATATGTTCTTAAAAGTTATTTTGTTCCTCTATTCTGTTTCCGGCTTTGTATCTAGAACTTAATTTAATCTTCCAGTTCCAGTGGGAAAAGCTAGGAGGCTGTCAATGCTCACTGTTGCTCTCAGTGGGTTGTTCGTGAGGGCATCAAAGGGAAAGTTCCGGCTTCTCAGTTGAGCCTCTGAAGCCCGGATGTTCTACTGAGACCCGGCTGACTCTGGTCAAGCCCCTCCACTTCATAGCCCACAGAGACTCTCAGCATTATTGGCTCTTCTTTGTCAAGATAGAACTGAAAATCCTGCAGAGGCAGCTTAACAGGTAGAATTTCTTCTTTTTTTTCTCTCTGACTAGTGGCTTGGATTGGCTGTGTGACACCGAAGCAAGGCCAGTCAGGGCTGGTGCTCCATATTGCACTGAAATTGGGAGGTTGATTTCTTCTGTCCATCCAACTCTAAATTTAATTTTATTTTTTCTCCTCCGGGTTATTAAAGTTGTGCCAGATATTGTCACTGTGGGCTATACTAATACAAGGAGAGAATTAAATGCTGCAGATGTTCTTAGTCCTTCTGCTCGTGTCAAAAACTGCAGCGTTGAAGAACTCTGGAGAGTTTGGTTTTTCAAAATTGAAGACTGTCACCCAGTGTTTTTGACATCTGCAAGGGGGAGCAGGCTTAGTGCGGGAGGAGAGAAAATTGTGTGACTTTCTCTCAAAACCTTGAGGTGAATTAAATGTGCTTTTGTTGGGAGATATGAACAGAATTGAGGTCAACTTAAAATGGCCACTTGTATAACATTCTGCTCAATTCTTGACAGAACTGATAAATTCTTCCTCTGGGATGATAATTTTTACATTATGATTTTTTTCCCCTTGATTTCCATGATTCTTTTCCCATGCAGCAATGAGGTTCTCATGGAGTTGTTTTGGTTTGTTTTTAAAGAGAGGAGGATGACATCAGATCAGAACCTGGGCGACTTTGGTAACTAATGATGAATTAAGTCAGAAGAATTCAAAGTAATTTAAGGAGTCATGTTTATCTTCAAAGAAGTGGAACAGAACTCCTTGCTTTTTTTTAGTTTTTTTGAGACAAGGTCTCACCTTGTAGTTCAGGACCACCCTTGAACCACCCTCAGCCTTGAACTCAGCACTCCTCCTGCCTCTGCCTCCTGAGTGCTGGGATTACAGGTGTGAGCCACCACGCCCAGCACTGTGGTATGTGGTACTGATTGCTGCTGGGCATGAGTCTCCACACCCATGTGGTTTCCAGGGAATCGAACCGCTGGTCCTTGAGCTTGCAAAACAGGTGCTGGAACCACTGAGCTAAATTCCTGCCCCTGACCTCCTTGTTTTTAAAGGTGATTTCCTTCCCAAGAGAACATTACAGAAAAGGGATAAAAGAGTGACTTTAAGAAATCAGACAAACTCTGCTCTAGCCAGGGAATGAAAGTCTATATCAACAATCATAAGTCATACTGATCATATTCACCTTTAATGTGATATAATGAAAACATTTGATCTCTGATCTTCCTCCCCCAAGCCCACAGCTCCAGTCCAAGTATGAAAAAAAAATCAGGTAAAGTTGTTTAGTAGAGAAAAATATTTAGTGCAAGATACACATATATGTAAGAAGCTGTAAGTTCGGCTTACAGTGACCACCCACAGAGTCAGATGTGCAAGAGTGTGAATGGCCGTCTGCACACTGGAAATCTGAAGGATCTTGTTGAAGGCCTGGAGCTCACTGTAGTGTCTTGTGTGAGTCTATACTAGTAGGCTGAAGGCTTAGTGATGAAAGGATTAAGGGTCTGTGCTGGAGGCTGCAGAATCTGTGCTGGAAGCTGATCCTAGAAGCCAAGAGTCTACGTCCAAGGTGAAGGCAAAGACTAAAGCTCTTCTCAAGAAACAGAAACAATCTCTCCTTCTTCATTAGGCCACTTGGGGGATCAGCCACCCATGGGTGGGTCTTCTTTCTTCAGTAAATCAGCTACCTTCAGTACTATACAGATCCCATTTAGTTGTGCACTTCTCGTTCAAGTTGACAACACTCTGTTAACTATTGCAACACATGACTAGTACTCACTAAAATAGTCTTTCACATCCTGGCTAAAGCAGAGTTTGTCTGATGTCTTTAAGTCTTGAGAAACAAAGAAAATCTGAGAAACCTCTACCAAATAGAGGAACGTAAAGACATAGTAGCTAAATGTAGTGGTGTATTCTGGGTGAGATTCTAAAACAATAACAATACAAAAATGTAGAATATCAGTCATGTCTTTGTATCTCAAGTGATTCAATTCCTGTTGGGAAACCACAGCCCTGCTAAGGGTTTCATCATGTTATAATCTTTAGATAATGCTCATTCACTCTAGGATTGCTCTGTACATTAGTCCTTTGGGCAGAGGATGTGGCTTAGCTAGATCCTTTGCTTAGAGCATCCCAATCATGCAGGTTGTTAGTCCATCTTAGTACCTTGTGGTCCTGAAGACTAAGGTTGCCATTTTCTTGCTGCTTGTAGCCTGGGAGCTGTCTCATCTCCTGAAGTCCTCTTGCATTCCTAGTCATAGTCCCTCCTCTATTACAAAACCATCAACAGTGCACTGCATCTTTCTCTTGCTTTGTGTTTCTCTGTGTTCGCATTTGGCCACATTTCTGTCTTCAACAGTGAG
>PVIR01042583.1:0-12158 GCA_004026965.1 Petromus typicus | reverse complement strand
AAAATGAAAGAATTATTAAGCTAACTAAAAAACCTTAAAGAAGAGTGAGATTTTATCTTTGTACACAGTGAAAGAGATAGGTCCAGCCAGGTGTGGTGGCTCACACCTGTAATCCCAGCATTTGGGAGGCAGAAGCAGGAGGATCGCTGAGTTCTAGTCTGAGTTCATGACCAGCCTGAACTACAAAGCAAGGCCTTGTCTCAAAAAACTTTAAAAAGAGAGAGAGAGAGAGAGAGAGAGAAGTCTAGCTTTAGTCTTTGGCAGGTAAAAGCCCATTTTCCAAACCATTTGTTAAAGAGGCTGCCTTTCTTCCATTGAGAGTTTTTTACTCCTTTATCAAAGATGAGGTGACTCACTGTATCTGGAGTTGTTTCTGGATCTTCTAATCGACTCCACTGATCTTCAGGTCTGTTACTTTGCCAGTATCATGCAGTTTTTATCACAGTGGCTTTATAGTGTAGTTTCAAGTTGGGTATCATAAAACCTTCCTCCACCCATGTGCTTGTTGCTTAGAATTCTTTCTCTATTCTAGGTCTTTTGTGGTTCCAGATGAATTTTTGGATTTTTTTTCCTCTAGATCTGTGAAGTACATTGTTAGGATTTCAATCAGGATTGTGTTGTGTCTATATAGTAGTTGTGGGAGTTTAGCCATTTTGATGATATTGGCTCTTCCTACCCAGGAATAAGGTATGTCTTTCCATTTTATGATCTCTTCTGTCTCCTTTTTCAGAATGCTATAGTTTTCAGTGTAGAGGTCTTTCACCTCCTTTGTTAGATTGATTCCTAGGTATTTCAGTTTTTTGGATGCTATTGTGAAAGGGACTGACTTCCCAATTTCTTTCTCAGTGGGTCTGTTGTTTGTGTATACAAAGGCTATAGGCATCTGAAATGAACTGACACTTATCAAAAAAAGAAGTAAAAGCAGCTAAGAAGCATATGAAGAAATGCTCAACATCACTGCTCATTTGAGAGATGCAGATGAAAACAATACCGAGATTTCATCTCATTCCACAAAGAATGGCTGATATCTCAGAATTAGGCAGCAACAAATGTTGGAGAAGCTGTGGAGAAAAAGGAATCCTTCTCCACTGTTGGTGGGAGTGTAGACTCCTACAACCTGGTGGAGATCAATGTGGAGATTCCTCAAAAACTAGAATTAGAGGTTGCATTCAACCCTGCTATTCCTCTACTAGGTATACTCACAAAAGAATTAAAAGATTCATTCCACAGTGACACATTTGCACCCATGTTTATAGCAGCTCAGTTTATGATAGCTAAATCTTGGAAACAACCAAAATGTCCATCAGCTGGAGACTGGATAAAGAACATGTGGTTCTTCTACAGAATGGAGTATTACTCTGCCATTAAAAATGATAAGATTGAGTCATTCATACTCAAATGGATATGCCTTCAGGAGATTATCACAAGTGAAATAAATAGGTCACAGTTGTGTAGATATCATATCTTTTCTCTGGTATAAGAAAATGAAGATGTGGGCCGGGGAGTTAGATCAGTGGTTCCGGCGCCTGTCCCGCAAGCGCAAGGATCTGGGTTTGATCCCCAGTAACCACATACCATACTGGGCATGGAGACTCACGCCCAGCAGCAACCAGTACCACATACCACAGTGCCGGGTGTGGTGGCTCACACCTGTAATCCCAGCACATGGGAGGCAGAGGCAGGCGGATTGCTGTGATGTGAGTTGGAGGCTGAGCTCAGGGCCAGCCTGAACTACAAAGTGAGACTCTGTCTCAAAAAACCTAAAAAAGAAAGAAAATGAAGATGTAAATGAGTTCTAATATATATAGTAGATATTGTGAAATAGAAAATATTTAAAGAGAAATAGGGTGTGGGGTAAATAATAAAGGGAAAAAGAATGTGATAGTAATAAAGGAAACAAAGCTTATGTATATAGGGTTGAGGGGTTGCAGGGTTGGGGAAGAAGGGGATAAATGAGAATCAACCCATGTCATATTCTGGTACAAACTCTCAATGTTGAATGCAATTATGATGTGTATTTATAATGTACCAATAAATATTTAAATTTTAAAAATTACAGAGTAGACAGAGTCAGAGCAGGGACTAGCAAACCTCATAAAGGTCTCCAAGTATTTCAGGCTATAGGGCATATGTTCTCTGTTGCAACCACTCAACACTGTTGTAGCACAAAAGTAGCCACAGACACTACATAAAGAATGAACATGGCAGTGGTCCAATAAAACTGTACATATAAAAATAACCAACTGGCTTCCAGGACATAGCTTATTGATACCTTAAATAGAAGAGGAGAAAACTGTCAACCAAATTAAGACATCAAATGAAGATGTTTTTGAAAAATTAATAGGTCCACTTTATCTAGAAAACATACAAATACTGTAATACACAAAGATTTGAGAGTGAGAAGGAAAGAAATCAACAATTTAAACAATGGTGATATATTCCTGGGAGGCCAATGCAAGATCACAAGAATATGAGCATGGCTCGGGCAATTTAGTAACTTAATGAGACCCTGTCTCAAAATAACTAAAGGCTGGGTATGTTGCTGAATGTACAGATCTTGGGATCATTTCCCAGTACCTCTTCCCCATCACACACAAAAATATTTTTTTCTAAATCACAAGAGACTACATTTTAGACTTCTTTGCAAATAAAATGATCCTAGGTAAATGTAGATTGCCAAAATAGTTACTATTTGATTTATGAATTTGAATTATGCCAATTTCCATAAAAGAAATCAACAGCTATTAAAAATTTACTGTGTGAGGAAAAAGAAAACCAGCCCAAATTATTTGGTAGGAGAACTCAATTAAACCCTCAAAGATTAGATATTTCCAATGCTCTAAAAACTGTTCTGAAGCATTCCCAGTAAGAACTTCCACAATATAGGAAAAATTTCATATTGGTATTACTTATGAATCCAAATATAAACATGTTAAGTATTAGCAAACCAAAACCAATACCTGGATCTATTCTGAAAATACAAAGTTAGTTCATTTTGTCTAATCTATTAATATCATACTCCATAATGGCTCTAAGGTTAAGGGAAAATCATGAGATCTCTAAAGATGCTGAAAATCCCTTTGACAAAATTCAACTCCTATTGCTGATGTTTTTTTTAAAGCACTGTAGAAAATAGAAACAAGATTATCTTTACCATTTATATACTAATATAATTTAATTGTAATGCAGACATTTCCTCTTTCTTAATGGGGCAGTGCTGAATGCACTTCCACTAAGATCAGAATGAAGGAATGGATACCCACTGTTTCTGCTACTTTTCTCCAAAGCACTAGATGTGCTACCCAATACACTTAGATAAAACAACTACAACCAAGAGGCAGCGAACTGTGGCCAATGGGCCAAGTTTAACCTGCTTCGTGTTTCTCTAAACACATTGTTTGAAATACAGCTGGAGTTGGTGGTACATGCCTATATATCAAGCTGAGGAAGCTGAAGTAAACGGACTGAAAGTTTGTGGCCAGCCTCGGCTACACAGTGAGTTCAAGGCCAGACTACAAATAAGACCTTGTCTGAAGAAAAGAACAAAAGGAAGGAAGGAAGGAAAGAAAGAAAGAGAGAGAAAGAAAGAGAAGGAGAAGGAGGGAGGGGGGAATAAGGAAGGAAGCAAGCAAAGAAGGATGGAAGGAAAAGAAATACACTGATAACTGTTTATTGTCTGTAACTTATTACAAGAGACAGAAATCATCGAGCCTGATATTTGGCTCTTTGTAGAAAGTTTGCTGCTTCTTAAACTAGAGACATAAGAACTGGCAAGGAATAAAACTAACTGTATTTGCAATAAAACAACCTAATTTAAGAGGCCTAGGGAAGCCATGATAAATATTTTAAAAATTCAATAAGGTAAAGGTGATACAATTGACACATAGAAATAAAAAATTTTCATATACATAAAAATAAGCATCACTAGTCAGGTGATGGTTCTTTTGCTCAAATTGCAAATTAGCCACGTGCAGCTCCCTTGATGGTAAGGGCCCTAGGTTTTGAGTGCCAGTGGCTCTGGGCCCTTAGGTGTTACTGCTCTTGCTGGCTCTTAGAAATTCCTATCAGCTCCACAGCAGCTGGCTCTTAGAAATTCCTGTCAGCTCCACCTTGGCAGCTATTTGGAGCTCTTTAAGTAGCTTCTGCTGTCTCTCTGATGCTATCTGCAGATTTCTGGAACCCTTGCGAACTAGTATCCTCTAGTGTTAACAGCTTTTTTTAGTATAATAATTAACTTATAAGCTCCACAAAGGCATGAATATTATGAGCATAACAGACATTACATAATCGCTCTCTGGTTATATTCACAATGTCTGATATGTAGCTGGTGTACAATAGGTAGACAATACATGTGCACCAGGCCCACAACTCTCTTGGGTTTCTCACTCAAGTATGTTGGGAAGGGCCGGGGAGTTAGCTCAGTGGTTCCGGCGCCTGTCTTGCAAGCGCAAGGACCCGGATTCGATCCCCGGCAACCACATACCATACCGGGCATGGAGACTCACGCCCAGCAGCAACCAGTACCACAGACCACAGTGCCGGGCGTGGTGGCTCACGCCTGTAATCCCAGCACTCGGGAGGCAGAGGCAGGAGGATTGCTGTGATGTGAGTTGGAGGCTGAGCTCAGGGCCAGCCTGAACCACAAAGCGAGACCCTGTCTCAAAAAAAAAAAAAAAAAGTATGTTGGGAAGAGGAATGACATAGACAATTAACAAATGGCCACACGTTGTGCATACCTAGAGTATGGGAGGCTGAGACAAGAGAATTATAAATGCAAGCCTAGAACAAAAAAAAACAAACCCAAAACAGAGGACATGGTTGAGATTTTGCAGCAGAAAAGGACAGGATGCAGTGGCAATGACACAGACAGAAGTCACCAAGAAATACTTAGACTTTCCAATGGTGCCTGGCTACACAAGGAAATCACCAAAAAGTCTGGGGATGGCAGGCCTCTAGAGAAAATGCTAGCATAGTTATAGTAAGACACACAAGAAATTGCCAGAAGGTCCAGCGGTGCCAGGCTGGACAAAGAAATTTCCAAATAGTACTGCAAGTGTCCAATGGCAGCCCATTAAACTACATAGTACATCTAGCACTATGTTCCACATCTGGTTATTGAAAGTAGGAAGGTTTCTAGATTATACAATAGTGTCATCTTTACCTTGCTTTGTTCAGCTGCATAATCAACATTCCAATAAACACCAAACTTAACATATGAGCAGAAAGGCAGCTTGTACAGATAGCACTGGTTTGCCCATTTCCCAGTGTCACTTGGATAATACTTATCTGAACAGTCTGATCCTGGCTTATAATGTTCCCTAGACTTGACAAGAGTCTTAAACACAAAAGCTTTTCATGAAAATGGTGTTAAATGCCCTTGTTTATCTTAGGGCCAACACAAAAGGAGTCAGCTCACTGTTGTTGATCTTAAGAGTCTGGAGGAAGTATATCATAAACCAAAGAATATGCAAGTGATCTCTAAAAGTCCAAAAACCTGCATACAGTAAGCATGAAACATACAAAAAGATTACATGATTCCAAATTAAATCAGTTACAATATCTGAGGAATAAATTAGGAAACTTTTGTGTGTTTTTTAAATTTTTTGAGACAGGGTCTTACTTCGTAGTTCAGGCTCCCCTTGAACTCATTATGTAGCCCAGGTCCTTGAACTCACAGCAATCTTCCTGCCTCTGCCTCCTGAGTGCTGGGATTATAGATGTGAGCCACCACACCTGGCATTGTGGTATGTGGTACCAGGGATCACACTCAGAACCTTACACTTGACAGACACAGGAACCACTAAGCCTAATTCTTGGCTGAATTTGTTTGTTTGGTTTGTTGCGGGTTGTTTTGTTTGTTTTTTTTTGTGTGTGTGTGTGTTTTGAGACAGGGTCTCACTTTGTAGTTCAGGCTGGCCCTGAGCTAAGCCTCAAACTCACATCACAGCAATCTTCCTGCTTCTGCCTCCCAAGTTTTGGGATTACAGGCGTGAGCCACCACACCTGGCACTGTGATGTGTGGTGCTGATTGCTGCTGGGCGTGAGTCTCCACGCCCAGTACTGTATGTGGTTACTGGGGAATCAAACCCAGGACTTGTGCTTGCAGGACAGGTGCTGGAACCACTGAGCTAAATCCCCAGCCCAATTTGTTGTTTTTTTTAAAGTACCATTACATGTGAGACACTTACAAGGCTTATAAGATTTGTATACTCTATATTTTTATTTCATTAATACTATTATTTAAGTGGTTTTCATCTTTTCAACTAGCTAACTGAAACTTTATACTGTACATGTCATTAATATCAGTATTCAAACAGTTTGTTTTCATATGTTTGGCCATACATCTGAAAAAGTTATGCAATGCACAGAAAGCACAATTTTTTAAAAAATCATATAAGGTGAAAAGGGCAGTATGTAAATAAAATAAGCGATTTTAGAAGTAAACTAAAAATTATCACATTAGACTTGATATAGCTTTAAACTAGTTGTTTCAAACAGATCAGCCTCTCTAGTTGTCTTTATTTTCTTTGCTAGATTATCTCTTCCAGGTCTAATATTATTTATTATACAGAAAATAAATATTGTATTTGCATCAACTTTATCTATTTTGATAATTACCATTGAAAATTCACTGGAATACTGATTAGTTTCTTGCTGTTTACTATACTGAATTCATATTTAACAAACTCCAAATGAAATACTATCCTGTTAAAAGTTAATTTTGATTTGATTTTTTGAGTCATATCTAAGCAATTTTCTTTTGAGTTGGAACAAACAAAAAAATACTAATCTACTCAGAATCTGATGTGTACTATAAACAATATAATGGATGAAAATTTTCAGTGTTTACAAAACAAAGAAATTGTCAACAGAATGCCTGGCAATAGACTTACCAGAAAAAAAATTTACAGCCTAAAAATTCATGAAGATTGGCTCAAAACAAATTGTCTCTGCCAACAGAAAATCTGACAATTATTCTGTTGTCTCATTTGGCTCAGCATAAGTTGACCTTGTTTATTCATCTCAGTCTTTTAATTCTTGTTAACTTGGCATGAGAGGAGAACATATGGCATATGTCTAGGAAGTCCATTTCTGAATCTTAAACTGAAATAAATGTAGAATATACTGAGCACTTCCCATGTGTTAAGTTCTCAAAGTAGCTCGAATGTCTATTAGATAGAATTGGTTTTAAGTTCGTATTAGGCCCACTAAGAGTGTTATGTTTGTTTCCTATAAAAGTGGAAATGTCCGAGAGACATTTTGCTGAGCCTGATGTATGGTTAATTTTGGCCTATTTTAAATGTATTTCCAAAGAAGATGGATGGTCCTGGGTTCCTATAAAACATAAAAAAGAAAATGTATTAGTGACTTATTCAGAAGTTTTCCTTGAATTTAAGGCTATGTTAGAAAACTGATGAGGATAATATGAAAGAAGCTAAGCACAATGGCACATGTCCAGCATTAGGGAGACAGAAGCAGAAGAATTACAGTAGTTTTGAGATCATTCGGGGCTACATAGTGAGTTCTAGACCAGCCTGAACTGTCAGGAGACCCTGTTTCATACAAAATGAACAACAACAACAAAGACAATGTGAGAAAGATAATAGGAGCCAAACATCAAAAAAATTTCCGCTTTCCAGATTAATATTTTATTTTTAAATTTATCTCCCTGACCCACTGAGGCTTATTGTGAAAGTGAAGTTGCATTTTATTGTAGTTTAATATGACTCAAGAAACAGAGAAATAAATTTTACAAATTCGCAGGTGGGGTGGAACTCAGTGGGAGATTTCTTGCCTTGAATATGCAAGGCTCACGGTTCAATCCCTAGTATCCAAAACAGACTTACAACTCTTTTATGGGAGTGCAGTCATGTAGTCTCAAAACTATAAAAAACAAAAGCCTCAGAAAATTCAAAAGTCCAGACTGTATGTATCTTAAGGAGTAGTGATTTGACTTGGGATGCATTATGATTTCATTAAGTCAATTGAAAAACATGAAAGTATGCCTGCAGATATAAAGCTTTATACTACAGACTTCTGAAACCCTTGAGCTTTTATTAGTGCACTTTCTATGGCATTATTGTTTATATGATATTTGTCTTCCACAAAATCCTTGCATTTGTAGTTCATAAATTACAATCAAAGATTTAAAATTCTTAGCTGTGTAGCTACAAGGGTCTTGATTACCCAAATATGCACTAGGAGACCCTATAGTTATAAGTTTACATATAGCAAAAAAAGTCTAGGAAATATTTATTGATACATTAAACTACCTATAAATTCTCCCCCCACCCATTAAATATCTTCTCCAGTGAATACCAGTACTTATATCTATCTGTGGAGAGTCAGTTTACCAGAACTTCCACTGATGGTCATCTACCTAAATAACCAACATATCAATAAAAACATTTCAAAACAACTGAAAATCATGCTAAAATAAACAAAAATTCATGAAGTTGATGAGAGAGACCTCATTGAAAATATTAAGATGACCTATAAAACTACTGAAAAATGAGGCACTTAGACAAAATAATAGAAGTTCCACAAGAATAATTAAACAAAAAAAAACTGAATGAGTTTTATCAAAGTATTAGTAGAACCTTGCATGAAAAATGATATTATTTTTAAATGCTACTTTAAAAAGTAAAACTATATGCTGTGAATGTCAAAATGTGAAAAAGACACTGTATTACACCACTGATAAATATCATCAGAAAATCTAGAACCAGTCTCTATCCCACAATCAAGCAGACTTATTCTTTATTTTTCTAAGAATTTGTACACAGTGAAAATTATGACATACACACACACACAAGCATGCACACATACACACACATATATACATACATACATACATTTCTTTAATTATACATTAAAGTACTAGGGATTGAACCCAAAGTCTCACACATGCTAGCCAAATCCTCTACCACTTCCAGTCCCCCAGTTTTAGTAATGTGAAATAAAATACGCTTTTGTACATCTTCTTTTCCACCTGTTCTGTTTGTGTGTGTGTGTGTGTGTGTGTGCGTGTGTGTGTGTATGCCTTGTATATGTTAGGCAAGTGCTATATTAATATGTTCCACCTTCAATCTTTTTTATTTTTTTAGTCAAATTAAAAGTTTTGTTTTCTTTCCTGAAAGTAATTATCTTCAGATATGGACTCCACAGCTTTGTTAAAATATTGTAATATGTGGTTTAAAAATCACTGCTGGCCAGATAGAAATTTTCTTTTTTTTTTTTTACAATTCTCCACTATTTCCTTTGTTTAGTTTTGATGTACCATAGTCTCTGAATTTAAGTTCACATACTTTTATGTTAAGAAAGAGGAATCCTGGTGTGGTGGTACAGACCTGTGATCCCTGAACTGTGGGTAGATGACATAAGAAAATTGCTAATTTGAGATTAGCTTGGGAAATTTGGTGACTAAGCAGAAAGAAGCAAACTAAAAAAGATAGCGCTCTTTATATTCAGCCATCATATCTTTGACAAAGGAACAAAAAACATACAAGAGGAATGATTGCTTCTTTCACAAATGTTTCTGAGAAAAGTGGCTGTACAAATACAGAAGATTGAATCTAGACTCCTCTCAACATATAGTAAATATAATCAAAGTGAATAAAGTAGCTAAATATTAAAACAGAAGGATTTAATCTACTGGATGATAAAATAAGTAAAACTCTTGAAGATGCAGACATAGACAAGGACTTTCTGAACATAAGTCCAGTTGCACAAGAGATAAGATAAAAAACAAACAAATTTGATTATATCAAGCTACAGCAAACTGTACAACAAAGGAAACAACTGAGTGAAGAGATAACCTACAAAATATGAAAAAAAGTGTTTTCCAGTTATTCCTCAGACAAAAGAATACCTCAAAAAATGCCTCCCCAAAATAAAAGATGCAATAAATACATAGGCAACTGAGAAAAATATGCACCTCTCAAAGGAAAAGTATGTATGGCCATAAATACATGAAAAAAATTCAATATCAAGGCCCCAGAGAAATGCAAACTAAAACACAGATTTCATCTGACTCCAGAAAAGATATCTATCAGCAAGGAATCAAATAATAATGCTGGTGGCTGGGTGGAAGGGAAGAATTATTAGTTGGAATGAAACTACTACCACCTCTGTGGGAATTAGTATGGAGATTCCACAAAAAAACTAAAAATGGAAATTCCATTTGACTGAGATATTCCTCTTCTAGGTATCTTCCAAAGGAGGTAAAGACATCATATTACATTGATACATGCACATCCAACAAATAAGTGAAGAAAATGTGGTATTTGTTAACAGTGAAACACTAACCTGAGTTATTTGCACCTTCAAGGATACACTTTAAAGCCACAATGTTAAGTGAAATAAATAAGATTCTCAAGCTTAAATATTGCATATTTCTCTTATATGAGAAACCCAAAATATAAGTAAATTGAAGACTAAATAAAATACAGATACCCGGAAGTGGAGGTAGAAATTTAGCAAATAGGAAGAGGACAAGGGATTGATGGAAGGGGAAGGTAGGGAGGAGAAAAGGACATAAAAAGAATAAAGATGTATTATACACATGCACTAACTCTCCACAATGAATGCAATAATTATGTACTGCAAATATATACTAACCGAAATATGTTGAATCATCCTTGCACCCCTGGATGTATTCAACTATGTCAGAGTGTATGATCTTCTTGATGATCCTCTATTTTCTGTTAACCAGTAATTTATTTTGTAATTTTTTTATATCTATGTTCGTTATGGAAACTGGCATACAGTTCTCTTTCTTTGATTGAGTCTCTCTTCGCTTTTGGGATCAAAGTGGTGGTTGCTTCCAGGAATAAATTTAGGAGTATTGTTTCCCTTTTGATTTCATTAGAGTTTGAGAAGTAATGGCATTAGATTTTCTCAAAGTGTCTTGTAGAATTTAGCAGCAAAACCATCAAAACTAGGACTTTTCTTTCTCACTAGGTTTTTAACTATATTTTTAATTTCATAGAGTGATATTGTGGTGGTTAGCCTTTTTATATCTTCTTCATTCAACTTTGGAAGTTCGTGTGTGTCAAGGAATCTATCCATGTCTTCTGGGTTTTTTTTCTGTATTATTTGGAGTACAGATTCTCAAATTCGGTGTTTATTATCTCTAGACTTCAGTTGGAGCTGTGATTTCCTCTTTTTTCATTCCTGAGTGCAAAGATTTGAGTATCTTCTTCCTTTCTATGTTTGATAAGGTTGGCTAAACATTCAGCAATTTTGTTTATCCTTTTGAAGAACTAACTCTTAGATTCATTTTTTTTTCCTCTTAGTTTCCATTGCACTAATTGCTGCTCTAATCCTTATAAATTCTGCCCCAGTATAGGCTTTGGAGTGGTCTTGCTCCTCTTTTTTTAGTGGCTTGAGGTTCACCATTAGATCATTTATTTGAGCTCGCTCTGTTTTCCTGGTGTAGGCATTTACTTCTATGAGTTTCCCTGATTGAACTGCTTTCACTGTGTCCCATAAATTTCTGTATGTTGCATTGGAGTTATCACTTAATTGTAAAAGCTGTTTAATTTCTTCTGTGACCTATTGGTTGTTCAGTAGAGTGTTGCTAAATTTCAATGTGTTTGTGAGGATCTTGGAATTTCCTTTACTATTGATTTCCAATTTCAAGGCACTACTGTTTGAGAGTGTACAGGGGTTAACTTCAGTTCCTGTTCATTTACTTAAACAGGTACTATGAACTAACATGTGGCTTATTTTGGAGAATGACCTGTGAGCAGCCAAGAAGGATGTATATTCTGATTTGGGGGTGAAATATTCTGTAGACATTTACTAAGTCCATTTTTTTCAAAAGTTTAGTTCAGTTCAAGTATTTCATTATTGAATTTTTGTTCAGTTGATCTGTCTGTCTGTGACAGTGGGATATTAAGGTTCCCTACTACTATTATGTGAGCCAGTTTTTTTTTTATCTTTACTGGTACATTAAATATACACATCATGATTGCACTCCATAATGGGGATTTGTACCAGTATAAGACACAACTTAATTCTCATTTTTTCCCATAGCCCTACCCACCCTACCACCCCCCCACATATACATAAAATTTGTTTCCTTACTTTTGTGTTACAATCTCAACATTTTCCCCTTTCACCCTATTTTACACTGAGCATTTTCTATTGCACAA
>PVIR01042582.1:0-12167 GCA_004026965.1 Petromus typicus | reverse complement strand
CCCCGGTAACCACATAACAATACTGGGTGTGGAGACCCACACCCAGCAGCAACCAGTACCACATACCACAGTGCCGGGCGTGGTGGCTCACGCCTGTCATCCCAGCACTCCGGAGGCAGAGGCAGGAGGATTGTGATGTGAGTTTGAGGCTGAGCTCAGGGCCAGCCTAAACCACAAAGCGAGACCCTGTCTCAAAAAAAAAAAAAAAAAAACCTAAATTAAAAAAAAAAAATCCTCAATAAGATCCTGGCAAACAGAATACAGAGAATTATCAAAAAGATTATACACCCTGACCAAGTTGGATTCATCCCAGGGATTCAAGGATGGTTCAACATACGTAAATCAATAAATGTTATACACTATATTAGCAGGCTTAAGGACAAAAGCCATATGACCATCTCAATTGATGCAGAAAAAGTGTTTAACAAAATACAACACCTATTTATGTTCAAAACGTTACAGAAGATTGGAATAGATGGTCTGTATCTCAAACTAATAAAAGCTATCTACAAGAAACCATCAGCCAGCATCATACTAAATGGTCAAAAAGTGAAACCTTTCACACTAATATCAGGAATAAGACAAGGATGTCCTCTCTCACCACTTCTGTTTGATATAGTTCTGAAAACATTAGCCATAGCAATTAGGCAAGAGAAAGAACTAAAAGAAATAAAGATAGGAAAAGAAGAAGTTAAATTGTCATTATTTACTGATGACATAATACTCTCTCTAGAGGACCCTAAAAACTTAATTAAAAATCTGCAAGACCTACTCACCAAATTTAGTTGTGTAGCTAGATACAAGGTCAATGTTCAAAAATCAATAGCCTTTGTATACACAAACAGCAGACCCACTGAGATAGAAATTGGATGTCAGTCCCTTTAACAATAGCATCAAAAAAAAATTTAGGAATCAATCTAGTATTAATATTCTTTATTTGCTATCAGTAATTGTCAGTGAGGAAAGTACAGCTTGTTTTGATTTCTTAATCAAAATTTTGTTTCCTTTTCTAAACACCTCCTTGAAGTTTAGTAGCTTGTTAAACATGATTATATCATTCTGTCAAAAACTCTAACAGCATATTCCAGTACATTTTTAAAAAGATTTTTACATTGAAAGTTTAATACAGCTTTATAAAGAACTAATTAGATTTTCTTCTTCCTTTTAGAAAGAAATGGACTAGGCTACCATTTCATTTATCTTACCTAGTGATTTCATGATTACTGAATGTAGAAAGTTAGCTGAGGAAAGTTCATAAAAGAACTTTGGGAGAGGTTTGGAGTGTGACATCTTTAATGCTGAAAAGCAAAGAATATACTGAAAGACTAAAATAGTCAGACTTCAGTCTACAGAATCCAACTTGCAGAAGTAGAAGGCATGTTCCAGTGAAGGCATGCAATCTGCCTATGTCTCCAGTTGTCACTGATGATGGTTAACTGATTAACTGTCAGTTAGAGTGGGAACACCCAGCGGAATTGAGTCGGCTGGTTCTGGGAGAAGATCCACTTCAAGGAAGATTATCATCAGAATGGTACAGAAGGAGAATGGGACAAAAGGTTTTCAGCTGCTTTTCTGAGGCAGAGATTCATTTCAGATGATTTTCCTCAAAAGAACTTGAGCTGTTCTCTTCAGAAGCTCTTCAGTCCTTGCTTTCACCTAAGTCATCGTTTCTGGCTTTTGTCACAGGTTCTTCAGCTTCCAGCTCTGTCCTTTAACCCACCTGTACCCTCTTATGCTTTTAGTGCCAACCTTTTGACCCCCTCCCAGAACCCCCCTATTTCTTCTGTCCTAGATGGAGCTTTTGTCTTCATGGTGTGGACTGCACAGGACATTGCCGTGGGCTCCACGCTTTGGGTTGAATCCTTTGTATCTGGAGCACATGGGTAAATCTTTTGCATTCTTTTACTTTTGACCCTGTGGGCCCCTGATGCAGTCCAATCATGTAAATTTCTGTGCATTGAACTTGATTCACAACATGAGCTGACATTTGAGCAGCCTTAGCCCAGCCCTGCGTGCTAGTGTAAGCACTAATACATTATTTAATTCAGATGATAGAGGGTTTTTTTTCATAACATTCAGAGTAATACAATCACCCAAAATCATAACAAGGGTATCATAAGAAGAAATTTGTTAATGTTAACACAAGAAAGGAATAAAGTTTTAATACAAAACTTTGATTTTAAGTAAGAAGTGGAAATTGAGGAGGAAAAAGTATAAGCTATAAGCAAGAATAAAGAGAACATACGAGTGGTCAAGATGTGTCAAGCCATTTTAAGGAACAAGAATGCCAATAATGAAAAGTTATGGTATTGCCAATCATATTTGTGATTTTTTCCTCAGTAGATATGGTTTCAGGGGTGCTGGACAAGAAGAAGTGCCAACATGAAATTTAGTGTTGCAACCTTTTTAAGTGTTATATGAAAGTAAAGTAGAGAAGCGTTATTTGTTCTGTGCAGGGTGACTCCAGAGCAAACTTATTACATTACATTATGGATTCATTTCCACACTAAGCTACAAGCGACCAATGTGAGAAAATATATAATCAATGTTCTAATTACATTTGCATCCCTGATACTTTTTACAGAATTAGAGAACTAGTAGGGACTCAATATATTTTATTCAATTAATGAAAAAAATCTAAGAATACTATTATCATTTTCACCTTTTTGTTCATTAGATCCTAGTTGTCTTTTTGGTATATGGAAGTATTTTTTTCCAAATAACAAGAAACATAATAGTTTAGTAATGTAAATATGAATTGTCTAGCACTTTTATTCATCTACCTTAGCTAATAAAAACTAAATTGAGCTTCATAGAACTCAGAAGGCTATACCATTCTTTTCTGCTGAACTTTTCTTTATTTCATAAGGAAATCTTTAACATTTTAAATTCATTCTCACCTTTAATATTCTGTTTCACTCTAAGAAAGAGCACTTTCATAGAAAATGTAGGAATTGATAATTTCCATGGTTACTTTATTGGTCAGCTTTGCAATTAGTAGGAAAAAATGTCTGACGTTCACAGTATAAAGGAAGAGACATTTGTTAGACTTATGATTGTAAAGGTTTTAGTGTATAGTCAGGTGACTCAGATGCCTGGAACATTTCTGTTTTCTCATGCAGCCCTAAGAACCAATACCCAAGGGCCTCTGGAGCAGGAGATCAGAATCTCTCTTCTTAAATGAAACAAAGAAACTCTTTCCTTCTTGAATATGAGAGGGCTGGCATCTCGCTGATTCTTGAGATACCCTCAAGACGTCACTGTTCTTGTCCAATTCAAAGTATTTTACTTCTTTTTCATAGAGCTAATCTCTTAAGTAATCACACAACCTTTAGCTTCATCTTTTCCCATGATTCTCTTTGGTTAAGACTTTTATTTTTCTCTACTCCTGATGTCATTATAAGTCTGGTTAAAACAAAAAAGCATACCACAGAATGAACATTAAGCTGATTAAAGTTTACTCCATCAGATCATTTAACCCAGACATAGCCTTTGACCTCTACTTTCTCCAAAGTCTAAGGAGCAAGTAGCAACATAGACTTTTTCTTGTCAGAGGGTAGTTCATGTAATTTTAGTTCAAATTACACTACTTCTTATTCTGGCCAGGCCAGGGATTTATCTCAGTGGCACTGCCCCTGCCAGGCAAGCACAAGATTCTGAGTTCAATCCCTAATGCCAAAAAACAAAACAACAAACAAATAAACAAAAAAACCCCTATACTTATTCCAGTCAGAAATACCTCTTAATCCACATTCATGTCAGCATTTTAGTCTTTTGAACTCTAGCCAGAGTCGCTCATCTATTTTTGTTTACAGCAATCTAGCTGTTCTCTAACTTGCATCTTCAAAATTTTCAAAACTTTTCATGGAAACAAATTCCAAACGTCTCTGAGCCACACTGTCAGACAGAGAACAGCAATGCGCTCATTTCTCTCATACTAGTTTTATTTATGAGCATTTGCTAAAATAAATAAATAAATAAATAAATAAATAAATAAATAATAAAAAAATCTTGACATCTATAACTTAAAGAACAAGAGGTTTAATTGGCTTATGGGTTCAGAAGTTTGAAGCCACAGTTAGCTGGACCAAAGAGAACACACTATGGTGGAAAGCCTTGGCAGAGGAATATTGCTTGCCTCATGGTGGCTTCAAAGCAGAGCAAAAGAACAGTGTCAGAGCAAAGTCTAAGAAGCATATGTAATCGTCAATGTCATGTTCCAGTGACATACTCAAATGGAAGTTCTGGTCAAATTGTCAATCATGGTCAATGGTCAGAATTAGAAAAATCTATAATTTGTTACTTTTTGGGTGAAAATGAATTAATAATGTGCATTTTTCAGCAATTTGAGGAAGTGCTAGGATACAATAAGCCATTTGGAATATACATATTACAAATTTGTGGCTTAAAGATATCACATTATATATTATTCAGTGAGCTGGTCTTTGATTTTTGTGCCTGTGGTGTCATTTTGTAATCATGAAACACTCCAGTGTTTCTTGTAATATAAAATGATAAGGTGTAACTACTGCAGTTAACCACTAAAGCTTCAACGTAGCCAACAAATAAAAATTTGATTTAACCATGCCTCAGTGACTAAGAGTATTTATCTGATTAAGGAATGAAGTT
Organism: Petromus typicus; assembly: GCA_004026965.1. Classification (NCBI taxonomy): domain Eukaryota; kingdom Metazoa; phylum Chordata; class Mammalia; order Rodentia; family Petromuridae; genus Petromus; species Petromus typicus. Next base: position 7,538 of record PVIR01042582.1, on the reverse strand, counting down.
CTCCAACATACTCTGCACCTTACAGTAGTTATACATTTGGGAAGAGAGCTTGAGGTGATCACATTTCTCTCTCTTTCTGTCTTTCCACTAGCAAAACTTATCAGACCACAGTTGTGAGAGGCTGAAATGTCATGAGAAACAACTAAAACACTCAAATGAATATCTTGCATTTTTAAATTGAAGTTAGCTGCTGGTCATAACATGAGTTTGGCAGTACAATAAGACTAATGAACTAGAATTTAACAGGTAAGTTCTCTTCATGAGACAACTAATGAATTTTAGAGATCTTAAAGTATTCATATATCTTCCAAGTTATCACATGGGTTATCATTTGTTATTGAAAAGAACTTCACCTGTAAAAGAAAGGAAGGCTTATAATGACCATTAAACTATATAAATACTGAAGTATATGTATAATATCTCATTCTCTGAGGAAAAGGATTGCATTGGATGGAAATCTAAAATAATACTATACCAGATGATATCAATTTTTTGTTATTACTGTCCTGTTTTTAACCATAAGCAAAGGCATAGCTTTGGGCAAGACAAACTACAATGCCTGTGTTAAGACAAAAACTGTAAGTACCAGGATGGAACAGTGTTCATCCACTTGAATAAATGTTCATCAGTATTTCACATGTTTAGAAGAGAAAAAGAAAGTGTTATAGAGAAAATTGTTTCAAGCAGTATATTTATTGCCAGTCAGTGTTTAAGAACAGCCTTGGAAAATATTCTTCAAAGAAGCAGAGGAGAAAGGATCTGTGTAATGCTCACACCTGGAGGGAGAATTGTCATAGACCAAAAAGTAAAGAACTGAGATATTTCAGTACTCTACACAGAGAATTTTTTAAATGTCACATTTTTTAGCACAAAAAATTAGAGCCTTTGAAAGTAGATTGAATCCACAAAATTTAGTGTTCAGACACCAGAACATTAAAGGAAAACCAAGCAAGTTTTACAAATGGAGAAATGACACATTGAAGAGGAAGCTGGCCTCGGGGAAGCTTGTGTACAAGTTCTGTGATCACAATTTCATGAAATTAGTTTTGGATACCACATTCTGCAGCAGAAGCTGATGTCTTAGATATTCCTCTTTCTGAGTTGCATTAACATGATGACCTAACTCACCCCTTGCTAGCTCCCGCCACAATACTTTACACTCATTAATGGTGGACAACAGCAGTTCATTTACATGGAACTGATACACATTAGAGGAAGGGTAAGATGAGACTGTGTTTGGTCTTCAGTTTTTGTCTTCCTTCAGTCTTCCAGATAGTTTGAAAATGACAATATAAATCTTCCTTTTCTTCTTTCTGTTACATATAAATTAGATCATTATCTGTTGCCTCTTCATAGTAGCTTATAAATTATTGGGTTATATTTATTTTATTTTATCTATTTTTTGAGACAGGGTCTCTCTCTGTAGTTCAAGTTGGCCCTGAGCTCCCACTATGTAGACCAAAGGAGCCTTGAGCTTACAGCAATCCTCCTGTCTCTGCCTCCGGAGTGCTAGGATGACAGGTCTGAGCCACCACACCTGGCACTGTGGCATGTGGTACTGATTGCTGGTGGGCATGAGTCATCCTGCCCAGCATTATTGTATATGATTACCAGTGATCAAACCTGGGACCTTGTGCTTACAGGGCAGGCACTGGAACCACTGAGCTAAATCCCTGATCCAAGGGATATACTTTTTAAAAAGAAAATCTGATAGGAGAAAAAATAAAAAGAGAAAAATGTAAGTATACTATCTTATAAATGTGTCAATATTTTCTCAATGTTAATTATATATTCATATTCATTTCCATATTGTGTAAGTATAGAATCAACTCTTGTAGAAACTGTCTTTTGGGGGAAAAGGTTTCTTTCAGGGAAATACTACCCATATAAAATATGAATTCTTTGTAAATGTCTCTGGAGGAACTTTGTTATCCTAGGTGACTGGAGGCTTCTGCTTTTTCCCTTTGATTATGAGCTATTGTTTTACAAGCTGTTACAGACCTGGGAAGATTGGATGCATTACAACTTGAAAACTTTGCTCTTGCTACCAAAATTAAAGTTTTTTTCTGGAATACATATTTCCTGGATTCTTACAAATTTAAGTGAAATTTTCAGAGTTGTGAAAATTGTCAGCTGTATCATTAGTTTTTGGAGAAAACAGCTTTTGAAGATCCACATTTGCCACTATGGCTGACATTCCATTAAGTGTTTTAAATGTTTTTGTCTTTTCATTGAAAATAAATCTAGTACATTTCATGTTATAATATTCACTTAATATTATCCTGGAATTGTAATATTGATTGCTCTGCAATTAATTAAACTCCGAAACATGGTATAGAGTAATAGGAACATATTGGCCTCTGATCTTGGCATGACTGTTGAATAGATTAAATGGAAATAACATTATGAACATTCCAGGAATGGTGGGATTGCAGTTGTCTACTGGGAGATGTCTAACATACTGTTCCCGGATTGTTTATGAAATATAAGTGATGATTATGAAGTGACACAATGTAAGGAAGAGTTCTTGTAATCATTGTTTCTCTAATCTTTTTCTTCAAGGAAAGTATCAGTTCTGATCATTAATTTAAGTATGTGTATTCTCAGTGGTCAATCACTTTCCCTCACAGAGGAGCTTTTAAAAAAGAAGTGGCCACAATCCTAAAGTAGAGAACACACTATGTTTAATCTTGGGTGGGGTCTTGTCATTGTTATTTTCAAATTACTAACATACCATTCATATTAATGGGAATTACATTATAGAAACGGAGAACTGTTTCCAAGTACTTTACAACTCCACCACAATACACAAGCCAGGAGTTAAAGGGGTGTTGATAATCATAGTTCAAGAGCTAGATTATTTCTGGTATTGACCAGGATTGTATCATTTTAATGTTTTAGGATAAATAAATTGGAACATTGAAGTGTAACCATGAGAGTGAACTCATCTCCTTTTTGCACGTGTTTTCTCCCTTTTCAGAAAGTTCAAATTATGAGAAACAAAATAGCAGAATGTTGATTTTCACTGAGGAGAAGATGCAGAAATGGAGACAAGTAGGCACCTTTTAGTTCTCACTCTTAGAGGTGCCTGTGCCTCAGCAATATCATCACAGGTAAAAGCTTTTCAATCCCAGCTCAGCAGGTGACCACAAAGGGTGTTGTTCTGTTTCACGTCCTGTTTCTGTTGCTCATTGGACTTGTGAGACTATCCCCACACAACAGTATTCTGTCACTCTGGGGCATCAGCCCTGCCCATCTCTCAAGTGTTTTCACTGAAGATCATGGCTGGAATAAAAGTGCAAAGCTGAACTTTCAATGAAAATTTTTAGTTGAACACAAGGTTAGGAGACTCAGATAAACATTCTGTGAGGATGTGACATTCAACATACAGGTCGATATAAGCAAAGTACATGAGGAATACACCTGCAGTCAAACAAAATTGAGATTACAGGCTCATTGAGCAAAGGATACACTGTGGAGAATGGAGCATTGACAAGTAAAAGGTTATAAAAATATATTTTAAGATTGGGCTTAAATCCTCTGATTTTGGGACAGATGCAAAACATCAAAGCTTTGTTTTGAATTAAATATTAACAGGAGGTGGAGATGATTCTGTTTTATTCTTTTAATAATGCTTTTTCAAAAATTGGAGAAATTGGAGAAGGTAACATATTGAAATAGCTATTATTTATATTAGCTATAACATGGATGTGGTTGGTCAGTTTTGTTGTTTTAACCATATTCTTTTGGTCTGTATTCAATTACAATGAGAACAAAGTGGTTATGTCATGAGCACAAGATATCCCTGTCCATTGGTGCTTTTCTGTGAAAGTGTTTATGTTTAATGGGAGGAAAGTGCAACTTATCTGTAAGTATGAGGAGAGCTTGTATCAACAGTAAGAACTGATAGTATCAGGGATCGCCCAATTGTCAGAGGCTGCTTTTCCTTCTTTAACATAATTTATAACCAAGTGTGTCTGGAGCCTAAGTTTACCTTTGTCAGATGCTGATTAAACTCTTACTGTACTGTTTACTCCTGACATTCCTCATGTGGCACTACCTCTATGAAGCAAGTCTCCCTACTCATTACAGAGGTAAATACTTTCTCTGATTATTGATACTTTATATTCTGATTGATGAATTAACTACATTAACACTGTTGAAGCTTCATCCCTTGTATTTAGTGGAAATATTATTTTTCATTATATTTTTGTTTGCTATATGTCAGAGTTATTATCAAATCCAATCTAGGTAATTCCAATGTAGGTTACCAGGATTTGGGGATCTTCTCTTTTTTTTTTTTTGCTATTAGAATAATATTTCTTTGTTTTTCTAATTACAGTAAACCTCTGTGAGCATAATAATTTATTCTAGAAAAAATGCAGGTAATCAAAAGCAGTTCTAAATCAAAGTGAATTTCCTCATAAGAAGTGATGGAAACTAGAAAGTTTGTTCCACAATCCAAAAATATCCATAGAAAGATGATTACATTACCATAATTAATACAAACTAATAATGAAAATACAAAATACAAAAAAAAATTAGCCTGCTCTTACCTTTGAAGATCTCCATGTGAGGTTCAGTGTCAGGTACTCCTCGTATTGCAAGGCATCGCTCATTCATTCCAAATGACTGTTCATCTTGTAAAATACTTGCAGAACAAGTTATTTGCAATCCAAAGTTTTACTACACATTTTAGTTGTTTACTGATTTTTATCTTTTAGGACATCTAACAGTTTTGAACGGTGTGCATCTTCCCTTAAAGAAAATGTGTCCTATCCTCCTGCCATGACTATATAAACATTTCTAAACTTTCCTCACACGTCATTAAGTCACATAGTTGTTCAGTACATGCTTCTTACAATGGTCTCTGCTTCTACAATCTGTTCATCTTAATGCTGGAGTCAGAATGCCAGTGTTCTCAGTCTCCACGAAGATCACATCTCACTCAGATCTCCTCTCTATATTTCAGCAATTCTATGTTTTGATATCTACTTATATGGCTGAAGTGGTAGATGTTTTATTGTTATGAGAACATTGAAGTCATGCCCCACAGTGACAAACTAAATCCATGGATTGAGGGCTTAGGGAATAAAAAGGAAATTTACTTAAGATGTAGAGCAAGAAAGTAAAAGATAAGATCAAGGAAGTAAAAGACATATGGCAAGTAAACAAAATTCATGCTAACAGGAAGGAGGGTCTGAGTAGAATCTCCACAAGAGCTCTTTGTCCAGGAAGGGTTAAAGGATTGAGAAAGAAACATGATCCTTTGTGTAAGAAATATAACCTGTTTCCTGTTGCTGAGCACACTTATTAGGGGTTCAAATTATGCAGTGTTCACACAGTGTCCACAAAAGCCCTTTCTATCCTTCAGTCAAAGACCTGCCTGAGGAGAAAACTAGCATATACTCTCTTAGATCCCTGAAGGATCTTTCTTAGCAGACTCCATTTTGAGCTTCCTGCCTTTCATCCTTATTGCCTAATAGAATTGTGAGTCTTGTCTCACAAGTTCCTGTTACAATATCATAGGGTTTTAAAAATTGTTCTGTTGATTCAGAAAACAAACACCTATTTTTATCTATATTCATAGTTGAGTTTATTATCTGTTACAACCAGAGAGATTATGAGAGAAGCAGGCAGTATCTCTGAAAGACGGTGAAAACATTGATTCAGTATAAGAGCTGGACTTGTGTAGTGCTGATAAATATACAAAGATGTAGACTTTGGGGTTTTTAAATTTTGTTTGTTGGCTTGTTTAAATGGCTCAGGAATGGATTCTTTCAAAAAAAACTTTAGTAATGTACTTGATTATCAATACTTCGTGTCTGGTAGGTACATCAGACAGACTATAGACCATTGTGTCAGCCATTTTGTCACTGAAAGGCAGGCATACTAACATTTTTGTCATTACCAAGCGATTTTCTTTTTGTTTTTCTTAGTTAGACCTGTGTTGAGGTTTTTTAGGTTGTTTCTGTTCATTAAAGACAGACAATGGCCAGCTCTCCAGCTGTTACCTAAGATAATGGCTTTTCTTTTCTTTCCCCTGAAAAATAGGCTATCTAATAAGGGCTTATTTTATAGATTCTATTTTATAATTGAAATCACGCTTTTCACCAATACTTCTATTTTTTATTCATTTGTTTGTCTTTTTGAGACAGAGTAATAATGTCCTGTATTCCAGGTTGGCCCTGAATTTCAGTGTAGCCCAGGCTAGGCTAGAAGTCCTGGGGATCCTCCTGCCACAGCCCCTCAAACTCTGGGATTATAGGCAAGAGTTATAAATCCTGTTTTATTTTCTTTAAAATAGTCTGATTTTATCTTACTCTTCATCTCTTTTTTTTCCTAAAAAACATTTAGAATAAATGTTATATATCAGTTAATTATAATTTTTGTGTTGTTATTAAGGCTAAAAATAGAGGATATTGAGGTTTGAAGATGAAAGGGTAGATATGCAGCATAAGTAAAAGGGGCTGAACATACTGAGTGAGCTAACTGTGCAGACTAACTGAATTGAAGGCTGAGACCAAGTGAGCTGAAGAAAAGCCTTGGGTAATTAGAATGCAAAGGACAAAAACAAGTGCCTGAGTAACAAAAGGTGGAAATGCGAAGGACAACAGCAGTAGCAAATACAGCATGCTCTTTAGACATCAAAAGCCTGGCGAAAACAAACAGCAAGGATCATCTCTGTGTTCTCCAGTACCCAAGGCTGCATGAAAGTCCCCGGATTTGAGTGTTTGTGGTTTCTGCCATTCAGAACCCCTACCATCAGCCGGAGCTTGCTCTTTTTTTGCTTTTTCTAATAAACTGCACCTGTTCTTCCCCTGTGGCTTGATGTTCCATTGCATCTTTCTGTGTCACCTCAGAACAAAGTCTCTTTACTTAATGCAGTTTAATCTTTTAGACATGGGGGATGAAAGACATAGGGACCAAATCTGATTAACGAGAAAAAAAAAGAGTGAAATCAAAGCGTTACGTTTTCTGAGGAAGTCAGTGCTGTGTTGAATTTCTGAGAAACATATGTCTACAGCTGTTCACCTCTTTACCTTCTTACCTTCACTAGCCAGGGGTGGGCTTCATTTTTTTCCCCTATGCATTGATACTGACGCAATCTTTGTCCTTGATATTGTGTCTTATATAGTCCGGATTCTGAACTTATCAACCGTAACTCTTCTTATGTGTAATTATCTTCTCATTCTCTCACTTTCATTTCTTCATTATCTTTTCTTAATTGCTGTATACCTGAAACTCATTCTGGAGGCCAATAAATTAATACATTAATTGTTCATGCTTTTCATTTGCTCAGTTTTACTTCACAACAGTTGTCAAATCATTCCTGCATATACATGCTTACTTGCATAGCTGAGACTAAAACCATGCCATTTCTATTTATTATAAATTATCAGACATTCTTTTAAAAAGCTTCTGCACAGCAAAGGAAACCACCAACAGTGCAAACAGGCAACCAACAATGTGGGAAAAAATCTTTACCAGCTGTTCCTCAGATAAAGGGCTATTATCTAGAATATATAAAGAGCTGA
>PVIR01042581.1:0-12327 GCA_004026965.1 Petromus typicus | reverse complement strand
GATGATCTCCAAAGCGAGCTGTAGCCAATACAGGCTGTAAAGTTAACCCCTCAGTTGGCTTTGCTTTGAGAAGTGAGTACAGCCAAAGCCTAAGGAAGTCAAAGTCACTCCCACTAAATTCCTTTCCCACAATTAAAACCTTCTTAACTAAAAGGACAATGTCCTAATTTCAACCATGTATTTTATCTATTTTGTTCCTAATTCCAAAATGCTTTGTCCGGTTCCTTCACAAGCCATACCTCCACTAGTTTCCATACAACTGCACAGTCACGTGTCCTCACACATAGTCTCACCCTTATACGTAGTTCACCTTTATGCCACTTGATTACTAGCAAAATTCAGTGGCTTGGGCAATCAGTGTCTTCACTGCTTACATGAACACTGGCCATCTTGGCTTCCCAGTTCTCTGTCTCTTTGAGTTCTTTTAGTTTATTTTCTCAGGCTCGCACCATAACACCAAGTGAGAAATCAAAAACTACTGCAAAGGTCTTTGATAGACAGGGATGGAAAACTAATGTGTTCCCCTTGCAGCCTGTTCTTAATGTAGATAAGGGGATTCCAGAGTCTCTCTGCACGTGGGGTGAAAGACAGGATGATTTTAAAGGCCTTTTAATCTTTGTTAGATCAACTTTCTCAGCTTGTTTTTTCAGCTGTGTTTAGATATATTGCTCTATGAGCCCAAAAGTAGCAAAGAGAAAAGGTAAAAATAATGAGTATTTATAGAAAGGTGACTGTTACAAGCACTCTAAAATGTCCTACAATGAAAGTTCTCCCGAAACCCAGAGACATAGACCAAATGACTCCACTCTTCCATTGCCACCCTTTCCCAAAGACAAAACTCTGCTCTCTGATAAGGAGGACACAGCCACACTTCTGCAGAATAGATTTCAACCCAGAGAGACAAATGATCACAGTTGCTTAACACTCTGGGGGCGACTAACTTCTCTGAAATCCAACTAAAGTTATAGATTCCTCCCCATAAAATGCCCACACAATAAGCACACACTTTTAGATACCACCTCAGGATGTTGAAAGACTTCCTATTATGGCTTAGAACCAAAATGTCCCCAGAAGTCTCTTGTACTCAGAGGTGGAACTTTTGGAAGGTGACTGGATCATAGGGGCACTATACTCTCCAGTGGATTAATCCATTAGTAGTTCCCCAAATGAATGTTCCATTAGGAGGTGGATCCTGGCTGAAGAGGGTCACTGGGGGCTTGACCAGGAAGGATGTATCCCTCAGCTCCTCCCTTCTTTCATGGCTTCCTGGCCCCCATGACATGAGCAGATTTCCTCTCCCAGAACCTTCTGCCAACCTGTTTCTACTTTGGAGCCACTCGATCAAGGGCTGAAGTTGTGGGTACCAAGTATTTTGTCTCAGCAACAGGAAAGGGACTAATACACTTTCCAGAGCCCAGTCAATATCAGTTAAAAAGTGCTACTAAACAGGGGGAAAAGAGAGATGTCTGCTAATAGACAATTTGGCAGGTGCCAAGGAATAAAATGCAAGCTGTTTTCTCCATAGACAATAACAACAACAAAAACTCCAAATTCACAGTCTCTATCTTCAAAGTGTCCTAGGCCACTGGGGCTGAGACACGAAGAGGAAATTCAGTGACAGCAGCCAAGGCTTGCAGAGATCATCTGGTCTTGGTCCTACTGCCTCAGGAAAGCTCAGATTAAAGCAAATGTGTTGTCCACATCTGGCAGTACCATCTCAGCCTCACTCCCCAGCCCGAGGCACACAGTGGTATTGTGCTCCCCCTCCACCCCTAAGGTTCTTGTGATTGTGACAGGTGAACTACAAAAGAGGAGAGTTGAAGTTAGGATAAAGTGAGTGAGGAACTAACAGTGCAAAATTTGAGGGAACTCTGCAAAGAAGTCCATTCAGAAGGCATTTTGGCCAGAAGATTTACCAATCTAAGGGAAAAGATGGCTAGCTGGAGGGTTGAGAAATGAGTTGGTTTATAGAAATCATGGCCACTTCAGGGAAAAATTCTCTGGCATCTCACAAACTCCAAGCCCTCTTTTGGAGACCTCGGAGAGAAAGAAAGGGTGGTCAATTCCCACAGGGAAAGGGGCATGGCCCTTGTTAACACTTCACAGAGCCCTAGCAACGCTGGATGTGGGTCCATTAAGAAAAGGTATTTCTCTCTCTCCCTCTCCTAGGTGAGATGCAGTCATGTCTTGGTGAAAGCTTGGGCCTGTTTTCAGGACCCCTCACATCCACCTGTGAGCTTTCTAAGTCCCCCACACAGCTTTCTTCTGGGCCTTCACACCACCCCTTTCCCTTAGGAATCGATTCTGCTGCCTAAAAAATGTGCCTCTTGGCTCTCTTCCTCCCCTCCCTTCTCCTGTTCTGTCTGTCTGTTGATCTGTCTGTCAGATGAGCCTTTCCCATCCTCCAAGGCCTAGGAAATACCAGGACAGAACACTGAAGAAAAGCTGAGCCGCCCACTCCACCTAGTGCCCAGTGCCCTCGGTGTGAGGTGGACGGGGGCTGGTTTGTGTGGTGCAACAGAGAGTAGCTAAGAATGCCAAGGAGAAGGATCATCCACAGCTACTCAGGTGTGAAGCTGGTGAGTCCAACAGGGTGTGGAATTCATCGTTGATATCTTCAGAAGTGAAAGTCCCCACACGCGAGATCACCCAGTCTAGGTGATCATTCCAGTGCTAAAGCCACCCAAATACTCCCAGGGTCGTCTACAACCTCCTGTCCCATGATGGAAACTCCTAAATCTAGACAAAAGGAGCGGGGCCGGCGGGTCTTCAACACAGGGTGAGGGTCATCATTCCTGTACTTTCACCCCACCACCCCCTGCCCCCTCACTGTCGCTGCTGCACTCACACCTTGAAGAAGGCTGTGCTGAGGCCACTGAACAAGGTGGGGACACACACACATGTGGCACATACTAACTAAGTGGAAGGAATTGCTCCTACTCTCATGCCTTGGGAAAAGTGGCTCTCAGGGTTGGAAGAGCGAAGGCAGTGAACTTGAGCAAAAGTTTTCTGATAGACAGTGATGAGACTATAAATAACCTGAAGTCTTCATGACAAGAACTTGTTGAAGGCTTCAGGAAGACGAGATGGAAGCGTGGAAGGCAGCCATGTGGCTTCAGGACACAGTGTCACTTTCTTGCTTGGAAATATTATGTTAACTGTTTTGTCTTCCTGAACCTGAGGTCAGGATATAAACACTTATTCAGCCTCTCCCTGGCGCCAGGCACTGTGCTAAGGAGTGAAGATCAAATGAATACTAGCCCACATTTACTCCATGCCTTTATTTTATTGGCATAAATGTCCAAAGTGTTCTTCTTACATTATTTCATTTCATTGTTGCCATAATCCTATGGAATAGCCACTGTTATTATCCTCATTTTTCAGAAGAAAACCGTGAGGCATAGAGAAACTAGCAATATGTTCATAGTCACCCAGCTGGAAAGTGGCAGAACAGGATTTAGACACAGGCTGCCTGATTCTACACTCCATTCCTAATCCTGTGCCAGAATGAAATATTCCACAGCAAATGTAGTTTTTTGTTTTTTTGTTTTTTTGGGTTTTTTTGAGATAGGGTCTCCCTTTGTAGTCTAGGCTGGCCCTGACCTCACTATGTAACCCAAGCAAGCCTCAAACTCACAGCAATCCTCCTGCCTCTGCCTCCTGTGTGCTGGAATTATAGATATGAGTCACCACACCCAGCCCTGTTGTATGTGGTTATCCGGGATCGAACTCAGGACCTTGCACTTGTAAGGCAGGTGCTGGAACCATTGAGCAAATGCCCGACCCTAAATGTATTTCTTTCTTTGGCATATTTTAAGTCAGTTATTGAGAGGAGTTTTGGACAGAAACTGAGAAAACACGAATGGCTCTGAAAGGCTACCCTTTGGGACAACAAATTTATATCTCAAAGGAATTCTACACTAGTGAAGTAAATTGCCCCTTAACTTTGTAATACCCCCCTTTCTGCCTACGACAGTCCTTTTCACAGGATGAAGACAAAGGGGTCTGATACCACAAGTGTCTGGAACCTGGGGACTTCACCTGTGTCACAAAACACCTCTTGCTTCCTAGGGATGTCCTTCCTGACTTGCTATGGCCTGTACCATTTCCACCTATAAGATAAGCCAAACCCCTGCTCTTCTCTCTGGCTCCATATAAGTCAACTGGCTCACCTTCTTTCAAGTCTCACGCTTTTTAGAGGGCTTTCCTGTTTCTGCATGTTTTGTTACTTGTTCTTGTGCATCTGCTTATTGTCTATTTATTTATAGACAAAAAATTATTGAAACTTCAGAGGGAAAAGAGTAAGCTTAAACCTTCTGTGCAACCACTAATGTATAATCCTTCTCAAGACAAAAACATCTCATGGGTCTAACTTGCTCACCTGCTGTTTTTAAAAATAAATTCTCATTGCAACATAGCCACACCCATCTGCCTATTACCTATGTCTCACTCTCACAACAATGGCAGAACTGAATGATTATGACAGCAACTGGATGGTTCCCAAGCCTTACAACATTGCTGTTGTAATGATTCTTTGCAGAAAATAGTCCTTGCCAAATCCCAGTCGGGTGGAATAGAGCCATCTTGCTCTCTTGGAACACAGGGAGGACATATGGGTGATGGTAGGGACAACACCTCCAAGTCATTGGTCTGCACAGTGGCCAACAAAACACAGCCTGGCCATATCCAGCCTGTCTCCCTGCTACCATTCCATCTCCAGGGTGGCCAGCCAGGATCATGGGGAAACAGGCTCCTCCTAGCTATTCTCTGTCACTCAGATCTGAGACCAAGAAGACAGACAAGGCATGAGCTGGCAAAAGTGATCACTAGTTACAGTTTTAAAAGAGAGAATGATTATATACTGTGGATCCAGACACTGGAGGAAGCATAGCAGTTGGTGTGTTTTGCCTTCACACAGTGAGGTTACTTATTGATCCACTGATTATTCAACATTCATGAAGTGCCCACTATGTGACCGGCCCCAGAGTGTACACTGTGCTCATTGGGAGCCACATAATGAAGACAATTCAAACACCAGTCACACGTTGAACAAGAATTAGACAAAGCACCTACTTTTCCTTTTAATCCTAAGAGGCTATGCTTTAATATTCTCCCCTGGTTTGCTCTTTTACAAGAAGGGACTCCACCTTCAGGTCTCAGGTGGTGCTCAAGAGAAGATCAAGGTTCCATAGAGCTGCCTCCCTACTTTTGTAGTTCCTAATACAAGCTTCCAGCCCTTTCTAAGTCTAAACTCACTGTATTACAGAACAACTTGCCCAGCAAATATTACAAATGTGTTCAGTATTTTTCATATATAGATTCCATACATATAGTTCCATATGTATCATTCAGATTGTTTTACTCAGCCTTGATTAAATGGAAGCTAATGAAAAAAACATTAACTGCAGAAGATATTGACACAAGTGCTTTGAAAATGTATAACCTTGGGTGAGTATGGGACTTGGCTTAGATGAAAAAGGTTAGAAAATATTTACATATCAGAAATGAAATTTAAGTTAAATCCATACTTTTTCTATATCTTGTCATCGGAAAGCTCAGTTTCCATCTAAGTATGCTTATGAAAAAAATGCAAATAACTTTCCCATAATATTGAATGGTTTAAGAGTTCTAAGAAGCAGCCAGGAACAGTGGTATAGGACTGAAATCCTGAAGCTACTCAGGAGGCTGAGGCAGAAGGATCACAAGAGGCCATCATAGGCAAATTAGCAAGGCTGTGTCTCAAAATTTTTAAAAATTAAAAGGGGTGGGGATACATCTTAACCCTCCTTGGGTTCAATCTTCAATACTTCAAAGAAAAACAGTTTATAGGAGCTATCAGCTTGTAACCAGGTGACCATTGAAGTTAGCAAGAAAGAACAATGTGTTAAAAGTTTGCTGCAGAAAATTGCTCACTTAGAGTAGCTAAGCTGTATTTATCCAAGGGGGCTGGGTTTTCTCACCAGACTTTCTATAATTAATCCACTGCCTGTGACCTCACTGGTTTTGTTATAATTCAACCAGTGAAAAAATCTCAGCAGAGCCTCTTAAAATTAGGAGCGTAAAGAAAGGCATTCCTTCCCTTAAAGAAAAGATTATTTTGAAAGTATAATGAACAAATGGTCCTAATGGATCATCTTTCAAACGCCATGCAGAATCTCAATTTTCCATAACAAGGGAATTCTCATAGCAGCAGTTTAAGAAAACTGCCTGATAATTTTTCCCCCTCTAATGCCAACATGTGAGACACATCTTCAGGTCACCAGGGTGTTTTTTAAGAGGGCCAGTGTTGCTCACTCTTCCATCTTCACCCCAAGTCCCATAAAAAAAAAGAAACATATAAAATGCATCTTCTCCACAGAACAGTGGCCAGAGTCCTCACTGTCTTCTCTGTAGCTCAGCCCCACAGAAAGTCTTAGGAAAGCCAATGAGGAGCGTGGAGCACCTGGGTGGGATTCCAGAGGGTCTCTGTCACAGCCCAAAGCCTCCCTGAGCCGGAGGCCTGCAATTGAAGGGCAACTTGCTTTTTGGTGTGTTTTTTCCTCTTGATCAGGGTCAGAGAAGTGGCCCTGGCCATTTGTTGAAGATTTTTGGAGTTAGACACAAATATGAATGGGATAACAGCTAAGAAAAAACAAACAGCATTGTTGTACCAGGTGTCTCTTGGGGGGAGCTGGCTGGATGGCCCAGCACAGCAACCAAAAAACATGGTGGCTTCCCAGGCCAGGTCGCTCAAACCTGGGGGCACAATTTCCTCCCAGTCACAATGTGCACACATCCCAAAACAGGTTCCTGCTGCAGGTATGGTGTGTGTGCTCCCATGAAGAGGTTCAGAATGAGACTAGGCTTTGAACTGTTACCTGAAAATAGCCGAAATTGTTCTGCTTAAGGGAGAAAGTAGGTACCAGCAAGGCACTGGATTCCCATAAATTTTTCCAGTGCTAAAGCCACCCAAATACCCCCAGGGTCGTCTACAACCTGCTGTCCCATGATGGAAACTCCTAAATCTGGACAAAAGCTTTCAGGGAGCCAATGTCCCCCAATTTTACTCTCTTAGTGCCTTCTCTTCCTTCTCTCCCTTTTTCGAACTATCCCCCCTTATTACTTCTCCTGTTCTCTGTTGATCAGACCGAACTCAGAAATTACAAAAGTGAAAAGGACTCTGCCTGAGGTCTTTGGACTTGCAGTTCAGGAGACAGTTGCTGGTCGCTGTGAATCAGTGTGGGAGGAAGGCGGAAGTGGAAGCCATAGACTACTGAACATTGACAAGGAACTCAGGCTAAGAAAAGGGGGAAGGGTATATAAACAGGATGGAAATGCCCATCAAACAAAAGTCCATTAAGCCCCTGTTAGGCACCTCGAGCTCGTTGGTATGGAGGTTCCAGATGCGTCCTCAAAGGGCCCGTGGGAGCAGGTTCAACTTCCCAGCAGCACCTGGAATCCCACTGAGCCCTCTTCATAATGGCCACCTCACTCCATGTGGAAACCTCCTTCACTGCTGCTTTCTTCACAAATTGTCTTTCTGCTCACACTTTCTTCTCAACACCATCTCCCCATCTCCTTTGTCTGCCCCTCTGCTTGCTGAGCTGAAGCTTCGCATGCTCACAGAAAGGAGTTTCCCAAACTCAAGAAACACAAATGTTGCCCTGTAGTGAAAGAAGCCAGCACTAAAGGAAATCCCAGGATGGAGACAGAGAATCCTTTTTCTCAGCCCTGATGTGGGAGGAAGAACCATAGCTCTGCCTTGATGAGAAGACTATGAGGCAGAGACAGGACACAGTCTTTTAGGGCAGAGAGCTAAGGGTTTGAATGCTGGCATTAATATTTAATAACTGTGTTCCTGGCAACACCCTCCTGGGTGTTATTTCTTTGTTCTGTAAAAGTGGAAATATAATACCCATCCAGAGCAGCCTAACAGATTAAGAGTTAATATACTTCTGGCCCATGACTGTTGATCAATAAGATCAACCCAGCCCTTTTCCTTTTCTCATCCTGTGAGTAAAGAGCCCTGTCCTCAGATTATTCTTAGCTTCCTTGGAGAAACAGCGGAGGAGACTGTCGTCCAGACCCATCCATAATGCACCCTCCTTCCTGCCCAGATCCTAGAACAAGCCAACATCCGCAGGGTGCCCTGAGTCTCCTTCTAGGCTTCTTCTAGGCCAGTTCGGAGGACAATGATTAGGAGCCAAATGGGCTCAAACACTGGGAGCAGCCATGTGTGAAGGAAACAGAATTCCAAAAGGCTCACAAAATCAACAAGGTCTCCCAGGGCCTGTTCACAATTGATCCAATTTCACATCCCTTTTCTAGCACTAGAGCGCTCAGCCTTCATACAACTCATACTCAGACAGCTGGCCCCAGGCCCTTTGAATGGGACCCGATGCTGAATGCTGCCACCCAGAGTCTGTCCAGAGATAGGCCCACTCCTCCATGCAATATGAGACGGTTCATCAGGAGTCTTCTTCCAGGAGGAGCCTTTGCCCAGGCACCCTGTCATGCACTGCTGTGCACAGGCAGACTTCTCTGGGTTTTCCAAGGGTCTCCCCAGTCCCTTTTTCATCCTTGAAAAGATGCAGACTATAAAAAACTTAGGAAAAAGTCACCAGCTGTGTACTCAAAAGATTTTCTGGAATAAAAGCCATAATAATAACCAGTAACATTAGTATAGCATTTTGAAGTTTCTGAAGAACTTTTATCCATTTAAACTTGGTCAAAGTAGGCTAAACGCTATAAAGAATGACCTCAAAATTTTAGTGGCTGAACAGAATAAAAGTATCTCTTGTTCTCATCACAGTTCACTGCTGGTAGGCAAAAAGGAAGGAAAAGTGTCTCATGAGGATGTTGGGGACCCAGGCTCCTTTCATCACATGGCACTGCCATTCATTACAGCTTCCAAGCCCTTCACGTCAGCGTGCAGACGTGCAGGGAACGAGATTGTGTGGAGGACCTGGGGAGGTTTCTGAGGGACAGGCCTAAAACGGCAGCAGGAATTCTTTCCATATTCATTACTAGGCCAAAACTTAGTTACACACCTACCTAATTCCGAGGGAGACCAGGTGCGCAGAGGTAAAGACAGGGGACATGGTAAACTGGCAGTTCAGAGATAAGTATATCTCCCCAGAACAGAAAACTAAGTCTAAGAATGATTGACATGCCGCTACAGATAAATGGACTTGAACCGAACCAAGTCTTCTAGCTCCATCCATTCTTTATTTCATGCAGAATTTCCTCTTCCTGTTGGGTACATGTTGCTGAGCAAGTTACTGAGTCTTAAGAATAAGCTTCCATGCCATCTCCTATGCATCTCCTGGTATTGGAAAAGCCAGAGAAGCATTACTAGACACCTCCCCTGACTCCCTCCCTGATCAACTCTCCCTTTTCTGTACCACAGGAGTGGGACTGAATCCTCCCTCATTGGCCCAACCATAAAAATACAGATACTTAAGCATATCTACATCTCTGGCCCTAAGTGAAAAAATAAAAATAGTCCTTGAATTGGAAAAGTTCACAGTCTGACATCTGATGAGAAAGAAAGAAATGTAAGAAACAGCACTAACTTGACTTGATTAGATAACAACAGAGGTCTCTGCAAAGTGCTACAGGAACATGGGTAAGCAAGAAATTGATTTTCTC
The DNA here is from genome assembly GCA_004026965.1 of Petromus typicus. Classification (NCBI taxonomy): domain Eukaryota; kingdom Metazoa; phylum Chordata; class Mammalia; order Rodentia; family Petromuridae; genus Petromus; species Petromus typicus. Next base: position 2,697 of record PVIR01042581.1, on the reverse strand, counting down.
AGACAGTCAAAGAGAGTTACAGAGAGCAGGTAATATTTGCCCTGGGCTGTGAGTCGGGAATAGCATGGCAGACAAGGCAGAAGAGACATCACAAGCCAGAGAACAGCATTTCCAGGACATAGACAGGGAAAAGGCAGATGGTTCCAGCACATGGTCAAGAGAGAGTGAAACTCTCAGACGGTTGCAGGAGGCCCCACATTACTCCCTGGTTCCTCTTGAGCCCTGGGAAGATAGAAGACCCTGAAGACTGCCAAGGTCTGACAGAGTCCCAAGGTATGAGGTTTAAAGGGTGGTATTCCAATGTGGATCCCAAAAAAATACTCCTTACATAGTAGTAGTAGTCGCTGCTGTTGGTACAACACTGAACTATCTAGAAGCACTCTGCACATTGTCTTGTTTTACCTCTCATTCCACAGATGAAGAAAGTGAATGTCAGAGAGGTTAGGTTGCTTGGTGGGCAGCAGCAGGACCAGAATTTATCCTAGGTTCTGTACTCTAAAGCCCAGGTGTTTCAGCAGGGGAAATGGCACTGCAGGGCTTTATCTGTGTCCCCATTGGTGTTCTTTGTAAAATGGATCACTTTTTTCCAATTCTTTTTTTTTTTTTTTAAGGTTTTTTTTTGAGACAGGGTCTCGCTTTGTGGTTCAGGCTGGCCCTGAGCTCAGCCTCAAACTCACATCACAGTCCTCCTGCCTCTGCCTCCCAAGTGCTGGGATTACAGGTGTGAGCCACCACACCCGGCACTGTGGTATGTGGTACTGGTTGCTGCTGGGTGTGGGTCTCCACACCCAGTATTGTTATGTGGTTACCGGGGAATCGAACCCGGGCCCTTGCACTTGCAAGACAGTCGCCGGAACCACTGAGCTAACTCCCTGGCCCTTTTTTCCAATTCTTTTCCTCCCTTTCCTTACACATGGGGTTGACAGCTAATTCTTCATCTGCTCTTAGGGGACCCCAGCTCAGTACCCCAACCTAAGAAATAAAGGGATCTCTCCTGACTCTGGGGTCCCTATCTTCCCCATCCTCAAGCCATCAATAGTTCCTCTACATTATCCTCATCACCCTGGAAGAGAGAGTCCAACAGAAGACAGAAGGACAAGAATCAGAGATGAATAAGGACAGAAATGGAACCAAACACAGGGGGGACTGAAACAGGAAGATGGTTTGAGTTCAGGAGTTCGAAGTCAATCTGGGCAATACAAGGAAGCCCTGTCTTTAAAAAAAAGGGGGGGGGGGACACCAGTATCTAAAGGGGCTTTTCTTTTTCTTATGACAGTCTTACTCAGTAGACCAGGTGACCCTCAAATTCACAGTCCTCTTACCTCAGTCTACTAAGTGCTAGCATTATAGACATGCACCTCCAAGCTGTTTGACGTCTATTGGTTTATATGCAAAGGTCTACAAAAATATGCAAATAAAACCATATAGAATGGTACATTTTTTAGTCATATTTTGTTTGTTTGTTTGTTTGTTTGTTTTGTTTTGTTTTGTTTTTTGAGACAGGGTCTCACTTTGTGGTTCAGGTTGGCCCTGAGCTCAGCCTCAAACTCACATCACAGCAATCCTCCTGCCTCTGCCTCCCAAGTGCTGGGATTACAAGCCTGAGCCACCACGCCCGGCACTGTGGTATGTGGTGCTGATTGCTGCTGGGCATGAGTCTCCACACCCAGTATTGTATGTGGCTACTGGGGGATCGAACCTAGGACCTTGGGCTCATAAGACAGGCACCAGAACCACTGAGCTAAATCCCCAGCAAGTCATGTTTACTTTTTTAATAATAATCATTCATGTAGAACTGGCCCCCAAATCCAGTGTATTGCCAATGGGATCTAAAGAACATGATTTTTTTTTTTTTTCATAATCTGTTCTCTCTTGCAGTGGTTAACAAGAAGGAAACAAAAAGAATGTGGTGTTCAAAACTGAGAAGGGAGAGTCAGAGGGAGAGCTTCTCAGACATTACCAGGGAGAGGGAAAAAACTGAGAACTTAACTGGGTTGAAAAAAACTCCATGTGCTTCCATTATTGTGTTTATGACATCTGACCGCATAACCTTTTCTGCTTTTGTATATAATGAGACTCTTGTGGGGTCATGGTCTTCACTGTCTTCATCTCTGTGTCTTTTGGGCCTGGGGTAAGTACCTCACAGGAGCCAAATAAATACATGCTAAGTGATTCAATGATTTATCTGTGAACTGGGAGACTCTCTGCTGTGCCTACCAGGAAATCGATGTCCTCTAAACTTGTTCAGTACTTTGCTCTTGAATTTGTTTTGTTTTGTTGTTCTTGATTTCCAAGTAAAATTTCCTTTTAAAAATTCCAATTTCTTTTGGTTGCATCCCAGAGAGAGAGATTTTGTCTGTGCCAAAGTCTAGTGGTAACAATGAAATTAAGATCTGAGTCCATTTTGAAGGTAGATGATGACTACATGAATAAAATTATTAAGCCACCTGCAAAAACCCTTAACAGGGACTAAATTATAATTGTGCAACTAAGCCCCAGGCTATGGAAATTCTCAAGGTCATTGAACACAAGGCGCTAGGAAAATAGCCTAAAAGTTAGGCAAAGTAAAAACAAACAAACAAAAACCCAGACCTTGTCAAAAAGATGAACCAGGAAGATCTGACACCACCCTGCTAAGAAATTTCCATCAAAATAGTCCCTGAAGGCCGGGGAGTTAGCTCAGTGGTTCTGGCGCCT
>PVIR01042580.1:0-12172 GCA_004026965.1 Petromus typicus | reverse complement strand
TGGGCTAACTTTTGTAAGCTCCTTATATATTCTAGATAGTAGCCCCTTGTCTGAGGAACAGCTGGTAAACATTTTTTGCCCACATTGTTGGTTGCCTTTTTGATCTGTTGGTGGTTTCCTTTGCTGTGCAGAAGCTTTTTAAAAGAATGAGGTCCCATTTGTTGATTTCCTCAGCCAATTCCTGTGCAAGAATTAGATCTAGTTTTAGTCTTTAGCAAGTTAAAGCCCAGTTTTTCCAGCACCATTTGTTAAAGAGGCTATCTTTCCTCCATTGAGGATTTTTGGCTCCTTTGTCAAAGATGAGGTGGCTCAGTGTATCTGGCATAGTTTCTGGATCTTCTAGTCTACTCCATTGATCCTTGGGTCTGTTACTTTGCCAGTACCACGCAGTTTTTTTCACAGTGGCTTTATAGTATAGTTTCAGGTTTGGAGTTGTAATACCTCCCACCATGACCCTGTTGCTTAGAATTGCTTTGGCTATTCTAGGTCTTTTGTGGTTCCAGATGAAAGTTTGGATTTTTTTTCTCTAGATCTGTGAAATATGCTGTTGGGATTTGAATCGGATTGCATTGAATGTGTAGAGTAGTTGTGGGAGTATAGCCATTTTGACAATATTGGTTCTTCCTACCCAGGAGCAAGGTATGTCTCTCCATTTTTTGAGATCATCTTCTATCTCCTTTTTCAGAGTGCGATAGTTTTCAGAGTAGAGGTCTTTCACTTCCTTTGTTGGATTGCTTCCTAGATATTTTATTTTTGGGGGTTCTATTGTGAAAGGGACTGACTCCCCAATTTGTATCTCAGTGGGTCTACTGTTTGTGTATACGAAGGCTATTGATTTTTGAAAGTTGACCTTGTAACCAGCTATGCGACTAAAATTGGCAATTAGGTCCAGCAGTTTTTTAACTGAGTTTTTAGGATCCTCTAGATAGAGTATCATGTCGTCAGCAAATAATGACAATTTAACTTCTTCTTTTCCAATCTTTATTCCTTTTATTTCTTTCTCTTGCCTAATTGCTATGGCTAATATTTCCAGAACTGTATTGAACAGAAGTGGTGAGAGAGGACATCCTTGTCTTGTTCCTGATCTTAGTGTGAAAGGTTTCAATTTTTGACCATTTAGTATGATACTGGCTGAAGGTTTCTCATAGATAGCTTTTATTAGTTTGAGATACAGACCATCTATTCTGATCTTCTGTTGAGTTTTGAACATAAACGGGTATTGTATTTTGTCAAACGCTTTTTCTGCATCAGTTGAGAGGACCATATGATTTTTGTCCTTAAGCCTGTTAATATAGTGTATAACATTGATTGATTTACGTATGTTGAACCATCCTTGCATTCCTGGGATGAATCCAACTTGGTCAGGTTGTATAATCTTTTTGATAATTCTCTGTATTCTTTTTGCCAGGATCTTATTGAGGATTTTGGCATCGATATTCATTAGAGATATTGGCCTGTAGTTCTCTTTTTTGGTTGGGTCTTTCTCTGCTTTTGGAATCAGAGTAATGGTTGCTTCCAGGAATGAGTTTGGGAGCACTGCTTCCCTTTCAATTTCATTGAAGAGTTTCAGAAGTAGAGGCACTAATTCTTCTTTAAAAGTTTTATAGAATTCAGTACTAAAACCATCAGGTCCAGGGCTTTTCTTTGTTGACAAGTTTTGAATTACATTTTCAATTTCACAGATTGGTATTGGGGCATTTAACATTTCTATATCTTCTTTATTCAGCTTTGGGAGTTCATATGTGTCTAGAAATCTATCCATTTCTTCTACATTTTCCATTTTATTAAAGTATAAATTTTCAAAGTAGGTGTTTATTATTCTCTGGATTTCCTCTGAGTCGGTAGTAATTTCCCCTTTCTCATTCCTAATAGCATAGATATGAGCCTTTTCCTTCCTTTGTTTAATGAGGTTGTCTAAGGGTCTATCAATTTTGTTTATCCTCTCAAAGACCCAACTTTTGGATACATTGATTTTTTGAGCCATTCTCTTGGTTTCTATTGCATTAATTTCTGCCCTAATCCTTATAATTTCTTGCCTAGTGTGAGCTTTGGTTTTGTTTTGTTCCCTCTTTCTAGTTGCTTGAGGTGGAGCATGAAGTAATTTATTTGAGCTTGCTCCGTTTTCTGGATGTAGGCTTTCACCGCTATGAATTTTCCTCGTAGAACTGCTTTCATTGTGTCCCATAAATTTCTGTATGTTGTACTGGGGTTATTGTTTAGTTGTAAGAACTGCTCAATTTCTTCTCTAATTTCTTCTGTGACCCATTGGTTGGTCAGCAGTGTTGTTCTGTTTCCATGTGTTTGTGAAGATCCTGGGCTTTCCTTTGCTATTCAGCTCCAATTTGAGGGCACTATGGTCTGACAGTATACAAGGGACAACTTCAGTCCGTTTATATTTGCTTAAACCTGTTCTATGAATGAGAGCATGGTCTGTTTTGGAGAATGATCCATGAGCAGCAGAGAAGAATGTATATTCTGACTTTGTGGGGTGAAATACTGTGTAGGCATCTATTAAGTCCATTTGCTGAAGAGTCCGGTTGAGCTCAAGGATTTCCTTATTGACTTTTTGTCCAGTCGATCTGTCTGTTTGTGACAGTGGGGTATTGAGGTCCCCTACTATTATTGTATTGGAGTTTATCTGTTTTTTCAAGTCGGTTAATATTTGTTTTATATAGTTGGGTGCATTAGAATTTGGAGCATAGATATTTAAGATAGTGATTTCTGTCTCTTGGATTTTCCCTGAACTAAAAGATAGTGTCCATCTTTATCTCTCTTTATCAGTTTTGGCTTGAAATCTATTTTGTCTGCAAATAAAATAGCCACTCCTGCTTTCTTGCTGTTTCCAGTCGCATGGAGTATTGTTTTCCGTCCCTTTACTTTTAGGCCATGGGTTTCTTTCTGAATTAGGTGTGTTTCTTGTATGCAGCAGATTGTAGGATCTTGTTTTTTGATCCACTCTGCCAGTCTGCATCTCTTAATTGGCGTGTTGAATCCATTGACATTAATCATTATGACTGATATAGGTAAATTTAGTGCTGCCATGTTTTCCTGGTCTTGGCTGTGTTATTCTACTTCTGCCCTTTCCCCATCAGTTTCTTGTTTGGTCCCATGGGTTGACTTGGTTAGGTCTCATGGATTTGTAACTTTCCTTATTTTTCTCCAAATATTCCTTAAAATGTTTTGGAGCACAGTTTTGCATTTGTGAAATTTTTCACGTGTTCTTTGTCATGAAAGTATTTTATTTCCCCATCAAGTTTGAAGGATAGTTTTGCAGGATACATGAGTCTGGGTTGCAAGTTTTTTTTCCTTTAGGGCTTGGAAGACTTCACTCCAGGCTCTTCTTGCATTGAGTGTTTGAGTTGAGAAGTCCGCTGTGATCCTGACGAACTTCCCTTGGAATGTAACTGTTTTCTTTTCTCTGGCTGCTTTCAGTATTTCATTCTTTTTTTGGACATCTGGGACTTTAATGATGCTATGCCTAGGTGTAGATTTCTTCATGTCACGGGCATGTGGCGTTCTGTATGCTTCATATATTTGTATTTCCAATTCTTTACCTTTTTCTGTAAAGTTTTCTGTCATTATCTGTGTGAATAGCTTTTTGATGTCTTTAGCATTTTCTTCTGCTTCTTCAATGACTGCAATCAATCTTATGCTATTCTTCTTTGAATCATCTAGGAGCTGTTGGATTGACTTTTCATTATCGCTTGCTTTTTTCCATAGATTATGCCTTTCCAGTTCATTGGTTGAGATCCTGTCTTCTAGGTTTGAAATTCGGTGTTCTGTCAAATTCATTCTGTTGTGCAAACTTTCATTTTCTTTCTTAATTTCCTGGGCTTCTGCTTGTAGGTGTTTAAAAGATTCCAGTGCTTTTGCTATCTTGGATTCTATGAAGTCCATGATTTCGTCTTTAGCTTTTTTAATCATCGTGTTGACAGTGTCCAATATCTTTGTTTTCATCTCAGAGATCAGTTCTGATTTCCATTTTACTAGATCTGCCATGGTTACCATTTCTGAGGGCCCTGGAGCCTGGGCTTCACACTTCTCTATTTTCCTTCCCCTTGTGTTGCTTGGAGGTGAGGATCTTTGTGTCTGAGATTTAGAGTGAGTGTTTCCTCATCTCTTACCTGCCCTGTTTTCTCGTGCTGTTTGTTGCAAGTCACTTTCCTCCTAATAGTTAGGAACCTTAAAATAGCAGTGTTTCTTGGGTTGTTCTTTGCAGTCTGTATTGGGCCCTAAATAAATACCCCTAGTTCTGGCACACCAATGCGGCACTCAATCAATACAGTGAGAACACCTTCTCCTGTCTGCTTTAGAGGCAGGAAAACTGTGGCTCCTGAACTGCTACAATGGCACTGTCTGAGGTTGCAATAGGCCCACCTGCTCAGCAATACAGAGTCTCTGGGCCCCTTTGTGCTGTGGCCTGGAGGCCTGTAGGCTGTAGGCCCTGTGCAGTTGCAATGTTAGGGCTGTTGTTCAAAAAAGCCCACCTACTCACCAATACAAGCTGACTGGATGTGCTTTGCAGTTACTGTGGAGAAAGTTATACTCTGACCTGCTAGCCTCAGTCCCTGGGTGCTCTTCCGTTGTAGGCCTGGAGACCAGCAAGCTTCAACCCCGGCGTAGATTCAGGGATGCAAACTCGGTGCTGCAGTCACCGCTTCCCGAGTCTCCTGCTGCTAAACTCAGTCCGTGGGCCTCGATCTCTTACTTTCTTTCCTCTCTTTTGATCTTATGTCTCATGGTCACTTATGAGATCCAACACTTCTTACCTGTGGTGATGTCCAGATCCCACATATCACAAAGATTTATTGTAATTAGAGATGGTTTTCTAAATGAGCATATCAACACATGTCTTACTTCGGAGTTAGAAACTATTACTATGTGCATTTACTGCTTAAAACATGTAAATTAATACAAAATTAAAAAGTGGATATAATTTATAGAGACAAAATTTGAAAGTAATTTTTTATAAATTTTGAAAGTCAGAAGACTTTCATTATTTTGAATTGGCTAATGGTAGCTATATCCCACAGTTTCTCTGTAACAGGAAGCTCAGGAAAGCTCAGAATACAATTGTTCCTAATTCAAAGACTAGATAACCACGTGAACTGATAGTGTAGAATCTATCCCAAGAGCAGAATAAAGGTTCAGTTCAGGCAGTTAAAGCAAAAAAGATATGTTTCTCCTCCTTCATTTTGGTTTCAGGTATGCCCTTAATAGACAGATGTCAAATGTCACCGAGGAAAAATAATTTCTGGATTTGCCAAATAGATTATAAATGGCTCTGTAGGTACATTTAACCTTGACGGTCAACTTGATCAGAATGAAAACACACAAGAATTAACAATGTGTCATTTTGACTGGCCCTGTTGTTATTTCTGAAGAGAATTGGCTCTTAGAAGCTCTGACTTCTGTGTGTTAATCCCCTGAAAATTAAGATGAGATCTTAATTTGATGATGTCCCTAGAAGGTGCTGGAGGCAAGATGCTGATTGGTTTACGTATCCTGGGGGGAGGCGAGGGCTACCTTCTTGCTTCTCTCCTCTTCCCTGGCTGTGTTCTCCTCACTCTGCTTGTAGTCTTCCCGCAGTGAGCAGCTTCTACCATGATATTTCCACTGTGGAGTCAGTTTACCATGGACTACAAATTTTGAAGCACTGATACCAAATAAATCTCAACTCATTGAGTTTGTTTTTCTCAGAGACTGGATGAAATGACAAAAGAAAAGAGACTAGGACCTTTGCAATTAAATCATATTACAAAATAACATTTTGTTTTCCTCAGGAAAGATGTATGAAAAATAAAATTTTTAGATTAATTGGACATATGCAAATTTCAAAACTTTCCAGCTTTTCTAAAATAAGAATCAGAACGTCTGGTAGCATTGACATGAAATGATGCCTTGGTAAATTCACAGGAGCCTAGCAGCAAGTGGATGCCTTTCCTTTCTTAAACAAGTCCTACTTCCTCCTCTGCATCAGGTTTCCATTGTTTCTGCATTTCCATTCATTTCCTGCTTCCCCTGTAAATGCACTTCATTTGTGCAGTAAACTGTCTTAGAACTTAGCTTAATGAAAGACATTTTGTAGGCTTTCGGTGAATACATGCTGAGTTGTTGAGAACCCTGATGGTTGTTTTCCTGGAAATAGATCTTCTTCGCACAGAATGCAAACTGAAATCATTTCCCATGTGTAACAAACACCCATAAGCAAATGAAACAATGATTCAAAGAAACCTTAACACTGGGTTTATCCATGCACTACTGTACATAACTGGGAATTTATTTCTGGAGAAACTTAAAAAAGTGTAGAAAATATGTACATTGAAATGACACAAACTGAGGATTGATTGCACAAGGACATTTACATGTTGATTCTTCTTAGTCAGGCTCTGGTGGGAAGATGTTAAGTCCTTCACAGAGTCATCCTGCTGCTTACACTGGCAGAGCAGCTTTTTGAGATATAGATAAAAAGGCCGATTATACAGGGAGACAGACATAACTTTTAGAGATCAGAGGAGACCTTAATTGCAAAGTCTGGAAATGCTGAGAAGGAACTGACAGAATCTCCCTCACAGTACACTGAACTGGTGAAAAGAACAAAAAGGGCACAATTCTGCTAGCTGCAGTTGGAACTGACTGGAGGCTCATAAGCACGTTATTCCTACTTGCCTCTGCTTCTCTTGCTTTCTACCTGCCTGCAATGCCAAACATGTAATGATGAAAAATCTTTTTTCTTGTTTTTCAGTAGTCCTGAGTTTGGAAGTTACTTCATTTAGCTATTCTTCTTCTGGGCCTCCCAAAACGAACTTGGCACATCATGGACAACAATGGTCATAACAGTCTAGCCAATGAAGTGACAGAGACTCTAATACTATTTGATATTGTCTGGCATAGAGTGGACTCAAAAAGTATAAATAATTATTGTAATCATTGATATAATTGCCTTTATGATTTCATTTATTATTTGCAAATAAAAGTAATTTACTCTTGAAATTGTTTGAAAATGAAAAGAAAATCCACTCTCGGAATATCAAAAGATGTTTCACAGGAAAACAATGGTTGTGTCTTATTCTGTCAATACAAATGTATTTCTTTCATAGACAATAAAAACTTCAAAATACATATGTCAGCTTTTAGAGAAAGGAAACAAATAATCAAATCGAACTCCTCTAGACATCTAGGCAAAATGGAAATGTTCATTTTCCACTCTTTTCAAGTGGAGCATCATTAACCTGTGCTAACTTTGCTGTCGCTCTGTGTGGTGTTTTCCTTTGTTTCTGTGCAGCTATCTAAAGTGATTCTGGGCCTTTGAGACTCTGAAGCTGCTACAGGGAAGATTTGGGTTCAACTTTATGTTAAAAAAAGAAAAAGCAAAGCTACTTTTTATTTTTCCTAAAGTACATTGATTTCCCTTAAGAATTAACAGAGTATCTCCAGCCAAGCCTGGCTTGTTGTGTAGTATTCAAACTGGATTGAAATAAAATACACATTTTTCTTTCTCTCCTTCCTTCCTTCCTTTCACCCTTCCTTCCTTCCTTCCTTTGTCCCACTCTGCCTCTCCCTCCCTTCCTTCTTTCTTTTTTGTCCAATACTTTACTGAGTTTTTTTTAAATTTATGATTCTTATTCGAAGTTGAGCTGTAATTTACAAGATCTAATTTTCTTTTTTGACTTTTGATGATTTTTGTCCCTAATCAAGTGAAATCAGGCTAACTTAATGACAATGGTTTTCTGAGAGATAAAACTACGTTTCCATTATCTTAAATATATTTTTCTCTATTTTCAATGATTAAAAATTTTTGCTTGGTTTTCTTTTTATGTTTTGGTTTTATTTAGAGATTATGTCATTACATATTGAAGGAAAGAACAGCTTGAGAGGGAAAAACAGCTGAAATAATGTGATATAGAACACAATTATTTTAAAGTTTTATCAACAGATGAATAAAATATCATAAGTTGGTATTATTTTGAAATCATTATAATGCTCCTAAGTTCTTTTGTTCATGGCTTTTTAATATAGTCACTCAGGGCTTTTTGTGGTTCTCTACAAACATGAAATTATCTATTTGTTTTCCCCTATCTTAAAAATGTCATTGGAATTTTGATAAGGTACTGAGTCTGCAGATAGCTTTGATTAGTGGGGACATTGCATTAGTCAGTGTTCATCAGAGAAATAGATTTCAGACAAGATATATAACATAAGCATTTACAAGACTGGCTTACCATGGCTGCCTGGAGAGTCAGGTGCGGAAAAGTACAAAAGGGGTCTCTGCACGCTGGACGTGCAAAGGATCACTTGAAGGTTGAAAGCCCGCAGCTCGGTGTAGAGACCTCTGTATGTCTACATGAGGAGGCCTGTGCTGCGGGAGGGTCTTCACTGGGGATCCAGGAGGTGAGTACCAAAGTGAAAGTGAGGACTGGGGCCCCTGCACAGAAACAGAAGCAACTTTCCTTTTGCATCTCTGTTTTATTTCATTTAGGCAACAAATCTACCAAGGCCCAGTCTTCTGCTTTCAGAAAATCTCTTCGGCCACCTCTCGAAGAACTATGCTGATCAAATTCAGAGGGGCATTTCCTATTGCAGTGGACACATACGTTGACAATCAGACACTTTTGTCAATATTCTTCCTCTTGAATATAGGTTAGTTTTCTGTCCTTTTTGTATCTTCTTTAAAATCTCTCATTGTTTTGTATTTTCAGTGCACCACTCTTTCACCTCCTTATTTAAATTTATTTCTATGACTATATTTATTTTAAACTCTTGAAAATGGGATTTTAAAATTTCTCTTTCAGATATTCCTTCTTCGTGTATAAATATGGTGCTGATTTTGAAAATTGCTTTTATTTCCTGCATTTTACTAAATTTGTTTGTTGGCTCTAAGAAAACTTTGGGTTTTTTCCCCCTGAATTTTAAGTTTTTTATATAAGATTATGTATTCTGAAAACAGGGACAATTTGTCTTCTTTCCTTCTGGCTTGGATGTACTTTATTATTTTCTCTCAAATATCTAGTGAATATTGGCTTTGACATCTAATTTCTTAGAAACAGAATACTGTCCAAGTGTGTTCCATTCCAGGTGTCTACCTGTAGACACATTCCTACTAGAGAAGCACCAACAATTACTGAAGCCGGGAGCTGCGTATGAATTCTTAGAATATAAGCACTTAAAATTGAGTTGCAAGTGCAGAAGCAAACAGGTGTTTAGCCTGACGTTTATATCCCACGCATACCCGTAAACTTGTTTCTGTTTACAGTTGAGGAATTGAGGAAAAAATGGTCCTTCTTCCCACACCTATTTGAGAAACAAAGAGAAAAACCAATAAAAGGTAGCTATTCAATACAGTTTGAGCACTTTAACAAAGATAAAACTTCCTGGGTTTAAAATAGAGAGGGATTTTTTTTTTTTCCATACTGGGGATCAAACTCAGGACCTTGTGCTTGCCAGGCAGGCACTGGAACTACTAAGCTAAAACCCTACCAGAGTATGGTTTTGCTCAGTATGTTCAATTGCTAGTTCCATTTCCATTACTGTTTTATAAAATTATAGCTCATATATAAAAGCACATATGTGAATAGCTTATTTATGTATTCATATTTACATAGTACTACAAATGTAAAGTAACAAATGTAATAATATAGGCTGTGAAATTTAATCAATTGAGTCTTAGACAATTTGAAACTTTTTTTTTTGTTTTTGTTTTTGTTTTTTTTTTTCGAGACAGGGTCTCGCTTTGTAGTTCAGGCTGGCCCTGAGCTCAGCCTCAAACTCTCATCTCAGCAATCCTCCTGCCTCTGCCTTCTGAGTGCTGGGATTACAGGCATGAGCCACCACTCCCGGCACTGTGGTAAGGGGTACTGTTTGCTGCTGGGGTGAGTCTCCAAGCCCAGTATTGTTATATGGTTACTGGGGAGCGAACCTGGGCCCTTGCACTTGCAAGACAGGCAATGGAACCACTGAGCTATATCCCCAGCCCCCAATTTGAAACTTTTTAAAAGCTTATGAAAAGTCCTTGAAAAATATGTATAAAACCCATGCAAAATTACAGTGTTCATGAAGTTCAATAATTTTGTCTCTGGACTCTGTAAAGATACACAAGGTTCACTTTAATAATTTCTTCCATAATTTACTTGAATAATATCATATTATCTATTTAAAAGTATGGATCTTTAGCTTTTTAATTATCAGAAAAGATGTTATTTACATAAGCCTCATGTGTTCATATCTAATGTGAAGTACAATGAGATGATTATTGTGCAACTGTTTGATAAATTTGGGTATATTACCAATTATCGAATCTGCAATATATTTATTAAACATTGCTACATGACAAGTATTGTTCAGTGGGCTAAAGATGCCAAGAAGAAGTCAAGATTCATATATTCTAAAGCCAGACATGGTTCAACATTTTGAGTTGATCTTAAGTCCCTTTGTATTTTACACATACAGAATCAGGAATATTCTGAAGTTTCTAGAGGTTAAGTAGAAGTGAAAGCATAGGAAAGAAGGAATTATTAGTAGAGACAGATCAAAAGAATCCATCAGTATGCTGGATATGTATTTGATACTTGATTCCTAATTCTTCCCATCTTCCAATGCTGTCTTCTCTCAAGCAGCCCATTTACCAGTAAGACAATCATTGGTAGATTAAGCTTTACAATCTGGATGGCTCTGCAAGATAGAGATGGACACAGTGAACACAAAGAAGGGAACACTTAGCTCTCCCATGAGAAATTCTCCTTAAGGAAAAATTCTCAGTCAGACCCAACCCCAAGAAATAAGTTCTTAGATCAAAGGAGAGTGTGCTTGCTTTGGTGGCACATATACTAAAAATTAGGTTGGAGAAGAAATGCACAGAGAGACTTGTGGCATGAAAACATTATAGTTTGCAAAAACAAGGTACTCGGAAAGTCAAAATGTCTATGCATCTGGGTGAGAGGCAGAGCGTACATGTGAGGGTGAGGAATGATGCTAAAAACAGAAGCTGGTTCAGATATGATGGATCACCTGTTTCATATTTTGTTTTGTCCTTCAGATGCATTGGCGGCTATTAAATGACTTCACATGGTAGTTAAATACACTTTTGAACTGCATAGCGTTGAGAATATAAACTTGCCTTCATTTTGTTAACTTGGTAGATGGAAATACAGCTTCACTATACAGAGTATATGGTGGTTAACTATGATAAAGCAAATGAAATTTCTTTATATGATGTCTAGAAAATAGCATTTCAGGGACATCCAGGATTACAATGTTAAAAAAATCTCATAAAATTAAGTACTTAGCATTTTCTTTTACTGTGAGATCATAGCTGTAGTCAGCCAGAAACATAAGACTGGTTAAGGAAAAATTAGAATTATTATAGTACAGATAAACAATGGTGTTCTGATATTCTGTTAGTCAGTAGCTTAGAAAGTATAACATTTTATTTACTAGAGATGAATTTTGTTAGGCAAAGCCAGAACCAATAAAAGATAACTCTGAATAAAGCAGGATATAAAATATACCCTTAGGAAAAGACAGAAATGATGAAGAAGAAATACTGTATTACACCCTAGAGGGCAGAAAAACTTTGTTGGCTGTAGGGGATGGTAGAGAAGAATCACATAAGGCTTTTGTCTGAGAAGTCCTGCTGGTATGAGACAGAGGATTTTACCTGACTATCTGCTGGGAGGGAATTCAGTAGCAGTAGGACTGCCTATTACTCTGGGTTGCCAATGTCAGACAGCCTGAAGAAAGATACACAGACATCTTCCAGCCTTTTTGCACATGGAGGGAGCCCTGATTATCACTGTACCTATGAATGAGTTTCATCTATGTTCTTAGCACACTCAGTGGAAGCTCTATCAACAATAGCCAAGTGTCATCTTTGTATTTGCTTGTATAATTGTTTTCTTCCTGTATACTTTCTGAGTCCTATCTAATTGTGCTGAACAAATATTTCCCTAATGGCCCCCAAATCAATGGTAAGGTAAGTCACATGAGAATAATTTTGGCATATGGAAACAGAATCCTTAGAATTAGAGTTGATTAAAACCCACCCTGCATGGTACAGGCAAAGTAACAGACCTGAGGATCAATGGAGTAGACTAGAAGATCCAGAAACTACTCCAGGTATACTGTGTCACTTCATCTTTGACAAATGAGCCAAAAATCCTCAATGGAGGAAAGATAG
>PVIR01042579.1:0-12153 GCA_004026965.1 Petromus typicus | reverse complement strand
CGGTAACCACATAACAATACTGGGTGTGGAGACCCCACACCCAGCAGCAACCAGTACCACATACCACAGTGCCGGGCGTGGTGGCTCACGCCTGTCATCCCAGCACTCGGGAGGCAGAGGCAGGAGGATTGTGATGTGAGTTTGAGGCTGAGCTCAGGGCCAGCCTGAACCACAAAAGCGAGACCCTGTCTCAAAAAAACCTAAAAAAAGAAAAGAAAAAAAGAAAAATCGGCCCTTCCCAAATTTAAAGACCCAATTCAGAATTGGGCATCTGAAATGAAGAGACACTTTTCAAGGAAGAAGTAAAAGCAGCCAAGAAGCATATGAAGAAATGCTCAACATCGCTGGTCGTTTGAGAGATGCAGATGAAAATCACAGTTAGGGGGCAGGGAATTTAGTTCAGTGGTTCCAGTGTCTGCCTGGCAAGTGCAAGGTCTCGGGTTTGATCCCTGATAACTGCATACCACAATGCTGGGCATGGTGGCTCATGCTTGTATCCCAGCACTCGGGAGGCAGAGGCAGGAGGATTGCTGAGTTCAAGGCTTGCCTGGGCTACATGGTGAGCTCAGGGCCAGCCTGAACTACAAAGCGAGTCCCTGCAAAAACACTGAGATTTCATCTTACTCCACAAAGAATGGCTGCTATTGTGAAATTAACCTGCAACAAATGCCCGAGGCTGTGGGGAGGAAGAAAACCTTCTCTTTTTTGGTGGGAATATTGACTAGTAAACCATTATAGATATCAGTGTGGAGATTCCTCAAAAAACTAGAATTAGAGGTCCCATTTGACCTTGCTAGTCCTCTGGTAGGAATATACACGAAAGAATTAAAAGATTGATATCATACAACGTACGTGAACCCATGTTCATAGCAGCTCAGTTTGTGATAGCTAAATCTTGGAAATAACCCAGATGCCCATCAATTGGAGACTGGATAAAAAAGGTGAGTTAAAAAAAAAATGAAGTATTACTCTGCCATAAAGAATGATGTTTGAGTCATTTATACTCAAATGGATGTACCTTGAGGACCTATTCATAAGTGAAATAGGTCACAGATGTGTAAATACCATATCTGTTCTCTGGTGTGAGAATCTGATGTAAATGAGTGCTAGAATGTATGATATTGTGAAATAGAAAATATTCAAAGGGAAATGGTGTGCAGGGGTAAGTAACAAGGGGAAAGAAAAAAATGTTATCAAGGAAAGCATATGTATAGGATATACATAAGTATATGTATAGGATATACATAAGCATATGTATATCCGTATGCATATGTATATAGGGGGTGAAGGAGTTGTAGGGTGGGAGGGGAATGGGAAAAATAAGTCATGTCATATACTGGTACAGAATCTCAGTGTTGAATGTGATCATGTATATATAAAAAGTATCAAAGAATTTATTTTAAAGTTAGGTGGGATACAATATGCGTTTTTCACTGTGGAGTCCTGAGTATTTCTGAAGGACAAAGAGATTCTCTTGCATAACCAAAATACAGTATGTCCTCAACTTAGAAACATTTGAGTTACAAACTTTCACAGATAGCAATGGACTTCCTGTCGCTTTGTAGATGTGAACGAATTGTGGAAGTACTTCATGTGTTTGTAGGACATTGTCACGCTTGTGTTACTGAGTGCTTACTGTGCAGTGTGATAAGGGGCAGCAGTACTGGGCTCAGTCAGAGCCCCAAGATGTCTGGAAACAAGAGGAAAAGCAGTGATGTGGAAGTGACTGCTACGGGGGCAAAGCAATATACATGGTATATTTGTGTCAGAGGTGTATAAGACTGATTTTGTTGGACTTACGAAAGAATCGAACTTATGAAGGTTCTCCCAGAATGGAGCATGTCTGTAAGCTGGGGACTTACTATGCAGTAATGCTTTTCCTTCAGATGTGATGTAATTGTGTGAGTACAATGATAAGTATAACATTACATTGATTAATTTTTGAGTGTTAAACCCTTTGTCCTTGTGATAATCCCTATTTGATCATGGTACATGATTGATTTATAAGGTGTGGGGTTCCACTTATTAGTATTGTATTCAATGCATATTCTTGATCTATATTAGAAGTATTGGTCTATGGTTAGCTTATATTTTCTTTTGGTTTTTGGTGTTAAACTAATTCTTACCTCACTGAATGAGTTAGAAGCATTGACTCTGAGGTAGGCTTGTTGTGTACTGGTTCCGAGTTTGTGAGATAAAACAAGATTATGAAGCAGGGTCAAGGGTTTAGCTCAAGTGGTACACGCGCCTGCCTTGCAAGCACAGGAGGCCCAAGTTCGATTCCTGGTGTTGAGGAAAAAAAAAAAAGATTATGAAGCAAACTTAAGATAGCAAGGGAAAACAGAAGCCTAGGATTAACTAATGAACCAGTTCCCCAGACACAACAGAGCTACTTGTCTTGGATGGAAACTTCACTATGCACCAAAGCTGAGGTACCCTTCAGCAGGGACCAGGCTGGGCTTTATGTCCTGGGTCCACATCATGTTCTGGGCTAACGTGGTGAAGGATACCTTGGCTTTTTTTTGGTACTGGCAGGTGCCAGAACCACTCAGCTAAATCCTCGGCTCAGAACACCCTGTTTCCACAGGGAGCTAGAATAGAGCCTGGGCCTCCTAGCCAGCTACTCTTCAACTCAGCTTGCCACATTCCCAGTGCATGAAACATTCCTGCCTCTTCTGCTGTTTGGAAGGCCCTGGAAGTACTGATTTTTAAGTTTTTCTGTATGTGCTAGGGATTACATGCTAAGCATGTTATCTACCACTGAGCTACATTTAATAAAATTCTGTCAGTCCTTTATTTTTTTCAAACTAACGGTTTATCAGTTTTAAACTTTTCAATGACCATTTTTTTTTTCTGTTCTGTATTTTTATTTCTGTTCTGGTTTTTATTTCCTTCCTGTGTGCTTTGGAGTTTAGCTCTACTTTTTTTTTTTCTTTTTAGTTCTACTTTTTCTATTGAGGTTACTTTAGATTTTTGATTTTTTAAAAAAATACATCCACTTAGAGCTATAAATTACCTTCTTACCAGGGCTTTCTCTGCATCCTATAAGCTTTGGGATACAGTATTTTCATTTTTATTTTTTCTGAAGTGCTTTGAACTTACAGCTTTGTATTTTATATATGGGTTATTTAGAAATGTTATAATTTCTACATACTTAGGAATTCTCCAGTTTTCCTTTTGTTACTGATAATTTTCTTCGTGATTAGAAAGGATTTGATTCTAATAATTTTAAGCTGGGCCCAGGATTTAGCTGGTTCCAGTGTCTGCCTCTCATAACTTTAAGACTTACAGCTGACCTGTAGTCCCTCTTGGAGAGTGTACCACTATGCTTGAAAAGGATGTCCGTCCGCTGTTGATAGAGAGTTGGGTGGTGTGATCTCTAAAGCTCATCACGTGTATTAGCTATACTGTTGTTTATATACACTGTTTTCATATTAACCTTTTATCTGGTTTCTTTGTTATTCAGAATGTGAGATCTCCAGCTATAATTGGACATACATTTCTTTTCTTCCTTCAATTCTGTCAATTTTTTTCATATATTTTGGGGCTCTGATTGCTTCATGAATTTGGGGTCTCTGTTAGATGCAATATTTTTGTAACTTGTTCTTTAGATATATGGAACCTTTATCATATAATGTCTTTGTCTTTTGTAACTTTTTTGGCTTGCAACCTGCTTTGTCTGGCCGTATAGCTACTATTTTTGGTAACCCCTTACATAAAACATACTTTCTCCATCCTTTACCTTAACCTTTTTCTTGGTTCTTTTATCTGAAGTGAAGTTCTTATAAACGATGAATAGGTTGCTTTTTAAAATCCAGTTTGCTGATTTGTCTTTCAGTAGAAAAATGTAACTCACTTGCTTTTCTTGATCCTGGGAGAACCCAGTGGCTGCACGTGCTGGGCAAGCGGCTCGTCAGCAAGCTGCACCTTCAGCCCTTCCTGCGTTTACATTGAGTGTGATTTTTGTAATGCTTTACTTCTGCTGTGTGGTTGTTTGCTCTACGCGTTAGTTTTTAGTGGCCTATATCCTCCCTCATGACCATTTCTGTTGAGTTGTGCCATTTTAATTTATCTCTCTTCATTTACATTGTATTTGAAAATGTTTTTCTTAGTGATTACTTGGCGATCAAAATTTGATGATCGTCAACTAGCTGAAGTAAAACCAGTCAGCCTCAGTAGTACACGGACATGCTGCTTCTGTACATCTCTCCTTCCTCCCTTTTGGTGTTGTCCTAGGTTACCTCTTTATGCATGCTACATTTGTTAACAGATTTATAATTATCTCATGTGTGTTTTTTAAACCGTATAGAAAAAGTAGAGATGTTACACACTGAAGCTACTTTTAATTCAGGAAGTTATATTTACTGATGTTCTTTATTTTTTTCTCATGGCTTCATATTACTGTCATTTCAGACTGAAGGGTGCTCCCTGCCATGTTTCTTACATTCCATGTCACCTGTAAATGAATTTCCTCGGCTTGTATTCATCTGGAAATGCTTTGTTTTACTTTCATTTTTGAAGGCTAGCTTACCTGAACATAAAATTCTTGCTGATCTCTTTATTGTACTGGTGTATGTGTGTAGCACATTATGATTTCGTTCCTCGTGAAGAGTTGGTACCTGTACATAACACATATGTGTTAATTCTTTATCCTCTTCCCATTTATGAAAGACATCGCTATTATCTTATATTTTGCTTTTGATTATATTTTGAGTTTCTCAGATAAGAGAAACCATGTATATTTAAGCTTGTGTGTTTGATTTATTTCACTTAAACTATGGTCTCAAGGTGGGTCCATTTTCCTACAAATGACTCAGGTATATCTTTCTTTATGGCAGAGTGGCACTCCATGTATAAAGGCCACATTTTCTTTTATCCATTCTTCTGTTGCTGACACATAGGCTGCTTCTAAGATTTAGCTGTTATGAGCTGTACCTCTGTAACATGAGTGTGAATGTGTCACTATACTATGATGTCTTCAACTCTTTCAGGAAAATACCTAGAAAAATGCCTGAGTCAAATGCAAATTCTAGTTCTGGTTTTTTGAAGAATCTTCGTACTGATTTCCATAATGATTGTACTAGTTTATATTCCCACCAACGATGTAGAAGCGTCCCTTTTTCCCTATTTTCTCCCAGCCATTGTTGTTACTAAATTTCTTGATGATAGCCATTTTTCTGGAGGAAGGTGGAATCTGTGTTGTTTTACTTCAAATTTCTCTGGCCAGAGAATTAATTTTTTTTTTTTTTGAGATGGGGTCTCACTTTGTAGTTCAGGCTGGTCCTGAACTCACTATGTAGCCCAGGCTAGCCTCAAACTCACAGTAGTCCTGCCTCTGCCTCCCAAGTGCTGGGATTACAAGTGTGAGCCACCACGCCCAGCACTGTGGTATGTGGTACTGATTGCTGGTGAGTGTGAATCACCATCCCCAGCATTGCTATATGTGGATGCCAGGCATTGAACTCAGGACCTTGCACTTGCAAGGCAGGTGCTGGAACCACTTAGCTAAATCCCCAGCCCTAGTTCAGGCTGATTTTTTTTTTTTTTTTTTTTTTTTTTTTTTTTTTTGAGACAGGGTCTCGCTTTGTAGTTCAGGGTGGCCCTGAACTCAGCCTCCAACTCACATCACAGCAATCCTCGTGCCTCTGCCTCCCAAGTGCTGGGATTACAGGCGTGAGCCACCACACCCGGCACTGTGGTATGTGGTACTGGTTGCTGCTGGGTTGAGTCACCACACCCGGTATTGTATGTGGTTAACCGGGGATCGAACCCGGGTCCTTGCACTTGCAAGACAGGTGCTGGAGCCACTGAGCTAAATCCCCGGCCCTCAGGCTGATTTTTGAACTCACTGTGTAGCTCAGGCTGGCTTCTAACTAGTGATCCTCCTGCTTCAATTTCCAGAGTGCTGGGAGTATAGGCATGCACCACCATGCCTGGCTTGGATTTAGAATTCTTTATTGATGGTTTTTTCTTTTAGTATTTTGAATACATCCTGCTGCCTTCTGGCCTCCTTCATTAATCTTAATGAGATTCCCTAGAATGTGGGGCAAGATGCTTTTGTCTTGCTGTTTTCAAAGTTTCTTGTAGTTGAGTTTTAACAGTTTGACTGGGTGTCTCACTGTGGGTGAGAGTTCACTTTCCACTTGAAAATTTTTTGAGATAAGGATGTAGTTCGGTGGTATTACACCTGCTTTGTAAACACAAAGTCCTGAGTTTGATCCCTGGTACTGGGGAAAAAATTTTTTTTTTATTGAACTTCTTAGATGTATATACTTAGGGCTTTCATCAGATTCAGGAAGATTTGGCTCTTACTCCTTCAAGCATTTAACCTTTTCTTTTTCTTTTCTGGTATTCCTATGATTTATATGTTGGTTTGTTTAATGGTTTTCCACAGATCTCCGGCTTTGTTCTTTTTTCTTTGTTCTTCAGACAAGTAATGTCAATAGTTTAAGTTTCTCAATCCTTTTTTTCCTGCTTATTTGAACCTGCTATTTAATAGTTCTAGTGAGTTATCATTTTAGTTACATTCCAGAATTTCTGGGCCGGGGATTTAGCTCAGTGGTTCTGGCGCCTGTCCCGGGTTCTACCCCTGGTAACCACATACAGTACTGGGTGTGGAAACTCACCCCAGCAGCAATCAGCACCACATACCACAGTGCCGGGCGTGGTGGCTCACTTCTGTAATCCCAGCACTCGGGAGGCAGAGGCAGGAGGATTGCTGTGATGTGAGTTGGAGGCTTAGCTCAGGGCCAGCCTGAACCACAAAGAGAGACCCTGTCTCAAAAAAAAAAAAAAAAAAAAAGAAAATAGAAAACATTCCAGAATTTCTGCCTGATTTCTTTTTATGGTGTCTGCGTTTGATGCATACATTATCTCGATTTCCTTGGCTTCTTTTTCCATATTTTCCTTTAGCTTATTGAACATATTTAAGGCAGTTTCTATGACCCCTTTGACAGATAATTCCAAAAGTCTCAAAAACAAAACCTGCAACTCTTACAAATAATTTTAATACACTGGTTAAATTTTTGTAGACTATTTTTTTTAGTTGTTTGATGGTTGCTCTAAAGGTTTCAATATGCATTTTATAATAATCTACTTTAAATTAATACTGATTTAATTCTAGTAAAAGATAGAAACTTTGCTCCAGTACAGCTCCACTGTATCTACTTTCAATTGTGTTCTTATTGTTATTAAGTCCCAAAATAAAGGTATAATTGTTTTATTTTTGTCTTTTAGAGTATTATGAGAAATATGTGAGTAGTATTTTATATTTAACCAAATAATTTACTACTTTCAGTGCTCCATATTACTCTTGGATTCAAATTATCGTCTGGTATTACTTTCTTCTACCTGGATGGATGTCCTGAGCTGGCATGGGTGCAGTAGCCTCTGAAGAATGTCACAGACTATCACTGTTATAATCTCAAGTTTAGTACTGTTTTTAAAAATTAATATGGGCCAGGAATTTAGCTCAATGATTTTGGCACCTGCCTTGCAAGCACAAGGGCCCAGGTTTAATCCCTGTTAACCACATATAACAATGTCTGGGTGTGATAACTCACACCCACCAACAATCCATACCACATACCATAATGTGCGTGGTGGCTAATGCCTATAATTCCAGCACTTGAGAGACAGAGGCAGGAGGATTGCTGCGAGTTTGAGGCTAGCCTGGGTTACACAGTGAGTTTAGGGCCAGCCTAAACTACAAAACAAGACCCTGTCTCAAAAAAAACCAAAAAAACAAAACTATAACTTAATTAACTTTTTGAGGCAAAGTCTTGCATTGTAGCCAGGCGGGCTTGGAGCTCTGGATTGGAGTGGTGATTCTCCTGTCTCTGCTGTCCAAGTGCTGTGATTACAGACAGGTGCCAGCGCACCCTGCTGCAGGTTTTTTTTTTTTTTTTTTTAAATGAATAAATGCTTCACACTTGGACTTTTTTCCAGAGCCCTGGGTACTTGTTTTTGACAAATTTGTAAAGTTTTACAGTTTTTTGAAGAGAAATGTGCAAACTCTTCACTTTCTATAGCTGGAAGTTCCCCTTCCCCTTGTTAATGTTGCACTGTAGATGCCTTTTTGCGCTGTCTTTAGTGTGTCTTATAGTGTAGAGAGATTGGGCTCAGAACCAAGGGAGCCTGAAAAGGGACCTCCTTTTCCTTGTATGATTGGATCCTGTGACCTTGCCTTTGTCTTGAAGCCCCCAAGTTCTTTCCCAGAAGGTAGTCTGATGTTCATCTCATCGAAGCACCCTTGTCCTTATAAAGGCTTTTGGGCTCCTCTTACTCGCTATGATTTCCTGGGAATGTGTTGACGATGAAGACTCAGTGTGGAGCAGCTCCTGTCTTGTGACTGCAGGTGTCCCCTGTGGAGGGCATAAAGGAGCTCACAGTAGTGGTCAGCACTTGGCAGGATAAGTGTTGCTCTAAACACCAAGGCCTTCATTCTCCTTCGAGGCAACTATGTGCAGAGCAGGGTCCTAGGCCTGAGGTGCCTTTGCAGCCGAGTGAGGGTGGTAGGACTCTGGGTAGCTCATATACTAATGGGGTTTTAGGGGAACTCCTTCCAGGGGGTGAGAGAATTCCTTGCTCCAGAAAGCCCGCCATCCCGACAGTGAGGGGAGATTCACCTGCATAATCTGGAAGGACTTTCCTAAGTGGGTCTCTTGCCTCCTAGATGGAGTTTCTCTGGAAGGAAAGTCGAGTGTTATTTTACTGTTGCCTGGATCTTCTCGTAGACAGTGCCTTGAGGATGTCTATAACCAGAGGCTTCTTTTTTCTCTCTCTGCAGAGGAACGTTATGGCATCCGGAGTCATCCCTCAGATCTCTCTGATCATGGGCCCATGTGCTGGTGGGGCCGTCTATTCTCCAGCCCTAACAGACTTCACGTTCATGGTGAAGGTAAGAAAGAGGGTCTGTTTCTGGTGTCCTTTGAGAATCCTGAAGCTCCTTATCTGCAACAAAAATCATTCCTACCCAGATCTAGCTTGCGGTCTGCATTCTGCTTAGTGTGCAGTGGACTGATGATAAGTTTTTATAGAGAAGGTTTTGGCACAAAATGTGTAGTTTGTGGGGTTCCAGGGCGGAAGGTCCTGTGTACTTCATTGGTGAGTGATTTTCCTTGTTGATCTGAATTGCAAATGGCTTTCAAGTACTCAAAAGAACCTGTCCTGTTTGCAGACAGATGACTGTTTACTGATTCTAATTCAGAAGATTTCTCATGGGAGTGTTTTTATCTGTGAAGTTGTCTCTGATGTCGTATGTTTGTTTCTTCAACTCTGACATTTTATTACTTATTTTAATACTGGGAATGTATAAATCTGGCCTTGTAACTTCATTTGAGATGTGCATAATTTTCATGGAATGTATTTTAAATGATTTATAAAAGAAGCCTTCTTGAATTTACATTTGGGTAATTACCTGTACTGATATTTTTTTAAAAATCAGCTTTTGTTTCTTAAAATAGTAACAAAAATAAGTAATACCAAGACAGAAGGTTGAGGAAGAAATAATGAGAATCATTCAGTGTGAGAGAGTGATTGGAGAACAGCTGTAGTTGGGAAACACTTTCTTCTCAAAACTCTCGGGCAGTAGTGGCTCAGAAATTTCTAAGGCGCTCACGTACAGACTCAACTATTTTGTTCCCAGTGACAGACTGAAAGTAACGTACGTGTTCAACAACAGGGGTGACTTTAAGAAATTCAGTTGACCAAATTGCTTACTTCCTGGATAAGGCAAAATTCTCTAAACTTTACCTGTTAAGTCTGTCTGTCTGTATCTTGCTAGTGCTAGTTTTCTCTTTCCTGCTGTTCTGAACAGAGTTGTGAAACCGGAGCCTCTAGGTGAGGCGTGCTTGGCCCGTCCCCTACATAGGTGCGCATCACTGAACACAGCTTCGCGCACCTCTTCACCAGCCCAGGGCTGTCTGTTTTCTCTGTTCTTTTCCTAATCTGTTTCTCCTTTGCTGTTGGATCCTTCTGTCAGAACTTCATTTTGTTCAGGTTCTTCCTATCTTTTTTTTTGGTTTTTTGAGAAAGGGTCTCACTTTGTAGTTCAGGCTGGTCCTAAGCTCAGCTTCCAGCTCACATCACAGCAATCCTCCTGCCTCTCTGCCTCCCGAGTGCTGGGATTACAGGCGTGAGCCACCATGCCCGGCATTGTGCTATGTGGTGCTGATTGCTGCTGGGTGTGAGTCTCCACGCCTAGTATGGTATGTGGTTAACCGGGGATCGAACCCGGGTCCTTGCGCTTGCAAGACAGGCGCCAGAGCCACTGAGCTAAATCCCCAGCCCAGGTCCTTCCTTTCTTTGTGGACAAATCTTCCCCTCATTTGCAAACTCTTGTAGCTCGTGCACTCTCTGTTTTTATCCTCTCCTTGACATTTTAGTTCAGTGCTGTCCCCCAGGTCTAAGATCAGCAGTGACTTCTGTGTCACTATAAATGCTGCCTAGAGCCTGTCTTTCTTAGCCGTTGCACAGAATTCTTCCTAGGGCTCCTGTGATCTGTCTGGCACCTGGCATTTCCTGTCACATCTCTGCCCATACTTCCTTGGTTTCTGTTGTCAATTTACCTGGTCCTACTCAGACTCTAAAGGCTGGATTTCACTTTAAACCTTCTTATTCTCTGCTTTCTTACTCTGTTTTTTAAAATCTTAATCTTTTTAAAAATCCTATCTTACACAGAATTTTAGTTACAGTTATGGCTTGTGTCTAGCTGTCCCCCCAAAGCCTTATGCCATCAGAGGTGGGGTTTTTCACAGATGGCTGAATCTAGAATGTGTGATTGATTCATGGTGTGATCCTGGGATTAAGGGTGCTGGGATCAGGGTGGTGATTACTGATTGGTTGGTTTAGCACCACCCTAATCCCTGTAGCCTGGATACAATGTAAGGGACAGAAAGAAGCTTCTCTTACACCTTTTTGCTTTGCTGCCTTCCATGAACTATTTCTCTGCGATGCCTCTCAGTCATGCCACCCTGCCTCAGAGCCAGCTAGCTGTGAACCGAAACTTTGACAGACTGTGAGCTACAATAAGCCTTTCCTGCTTTCCCTTGGGTGTCAAGTATTTTGTTTGACAAATGAGAAAAGTAACAAATTTTAAGACAGGGATCTAGTTTCAGTCTTCCATATATGGATAGCCAGCTTTTCCTGCACCATTTTCACACAGAGAGGTTGTTTTTTCCAATGTAAATGTTGGTCTCCGTGCCAATAAGTAGATGACTGTGGCTAAATGGATTTATTTGTATCATTCTATTCTGTTTATCTGTCTGGTTTTTTTTTTTTTTTTTTAGGTTTTTTGAGACAGGGTCTCGCTTTTGTGGTTCAGGCTGGCCCTGAGCTCAGCCTCCAACTCACATCACAATCCTCCTGCCTCTGCCTCCCGAGTGCTGGGATGACAGGCGTGAGCCACCACGCCCGGGCACTGTGGTATGTGGTACTGGTTGCTGCTGGGTGTGGGTCTCCACACCCAGTATTGTTATGTGGTTACCGGGGAATCGAACCCGGGCCCCTGCGCTTGCAAGACAGGCGCCGGAACCACTGAGCTAACTCCCGGGCCCTATCTGTCTGGTTTTTATGCCAGTGCCATTGCTATGTGTTACTATGGTTCTGTAGTATATTTCGAAATTGAGTTATTGTGATGCCTTCAGCATTATTCTTTTTGCTCTTATTTGTACATTGTGACAGACAAGGATCTTTTTTTTTTGGTACTGGGAATTGAACTTGAGACCTAACGCTTGGGTTTATTCCTAGATATTTTAATATGAAGATTTTGTGAATTGAATTATTTCTGTGATTTCTTTCTCACCAAGTCTGGTATATAGGAAAAGCTATTGACTTTTGTTGTTATGTCCTGCTGCTTTGCCGAATTTGTTTTTCATATCAAAGTTATTTGGTGAAGTCTTTAATAATATCTGGAAATATGGATAACTTGACTTCTTCCTTTTTTATATGCACTCCTTTTCTTTCTCTTGCCTAATTTTACTGGTTAATATTTTAAGTACTACATTGAATAGGAATGGATATCCTTGTCTTGTTCTTGATTTCAGAGATTTTGTTCGGTTTTTCCTTGTTATGATGTTGGCTATGCGTTTGTCCTACATAGCCTTTGTTGTGTTGAGGTATGATCCTTATACATCTAGTTTATTCATGGATTCT
>PVIR01042578.1:0-12143 GCA_004026965.1 Petromus typicus | reverse complement strand
TATTAACTTCTAAAGATCAAATTAAATAATCTCAGAAAGCTGGTGGTGACCACAAAAGAGCTATCTAAATGTGATTTATTTGGAGGAAATCCCATTA
The DNA here is from genome assembly GCA_004026965.1 of Petromus typicus. Lineage (NCBI taxonomy): Eukaryota > Metazoa > Chordata > Mammalia > Rodentia > Petromuridae > Petromus > Petromus typicus. Next base: position 12,046 of record PVIR01042578.1, on the reverse strand, counting down.
AGTGTATGGATTAGAATTCTGTGGGTGCACAGACTAAATATTTCCAGGTTCTTTTGTCTCCCGTAATAGTACAGTGACTGTATCAGCATGGGTTCTTCCTAAGGCTCAACCTAAGAAAGGATTTAGGGACAGGTAATGAGGAAGTCACATCTCTAAATATTAGGAAGTAGGAAAAATGTACAAGAGCAATAACAAGGAAAAGATGCAATACAGCATGTAATAGCAATTCAGGGGCTCAGTCCGGCTAGGAATTCCTACGGACCTTACCCAACAGTCCTCAGAATTTATCCTTAGAGGACAAGAAGGGCTCACTGAGGGTGGGACCCTTCCCTCACCATTATCATCTCCACATCTAGGTTGGTTGCTTGAGATTAGGCTGGAGGAAGTACTTTGGCAGACAAGCTACACTCAGATCTTGACATGAAATATGTCTAATATGCCAGATATAAGCTAATATGCCAGATTCCATGGCACTGAGAGTTTCAGGGACCCTTCCTGGAGGAAAAAAATCACACTCTACTGCATTGCTACTGATCCAGTGCACTTCAGAAGAAACTTGGCTGGGCTTTACTTCAGAGAAAAAGAGATGTAGATTTTCTATAGTAACTATCTACTTCCCCTTTCTATTTTCAATTTGGGGTCACTGGAGACCCAAATTAGTGAGTACAAGAGAAAATAATGAAGTGAAAGGAAGCTGCTGTCTCCCACTGTCTTCTCTGGGTTATCACTGTTCTTGTTTCAGGAGGAAGAAGAATGACTTTCTATTTGTTCAATCCTAAAATAAAAAGATTTTAAAAGATTTAAAATGAAGGTGGATGATGCACAATAAAACAAAAGAAGAAGAACTGAAGGAGTATGTCAATAATCAGAGAGAGGCCAACCATTTGTTTCCCCAGGAGATAAGAATTTTCTAGATGAATCAAGGAATGTGGTTTCCATGAATGGTAGTGGCCTTAGGGTAGAAGGGCTCAAAAGATGCAGGTGCTGGCTGGAGGACTATATATAGGTAATGGCTTAATCTGCAGGAAAAAATTGGTAAAAATTGGAAAAAATCTTTTCCACAGCTTCATAAACACTTGCCAGATGAATGAAACTCAGGAGTTCCCAACTCCTTTTTTAATAGCTCCCTTAGCATATTTGTTAGATAGTCTTGTGTTCATTTTTATTGACATTCAGAAAAAAACTAAAACTCCATTTCTCATTGGATAGAGCTACTGGGAAGTAAAAAGAAAAGAAGTTTTAACTTTTAGCCAAAATGTTAATCACTCATGACTCATCAGATGAGGGAACATTTGGGTAATTCATTTTATCCAAATTAAAACTATTGTTCTTTCAGGAAGATAAGAACAGATCACTGTCCTCAATGCCTGTAGTCTTAGATCGAAAAGAATCATTTTCTACCAGCATAAATGGTTTGGTCACTGTAGGTAATATGTTTTTTTTTTTTCTTTTCAGATTTTCTTCTTGTTATCTAGGTTATAAGTGAAATCCCTGCATCATATCTGTTTCAGATTTCTCAAGAATAAATAATAAGCTGAAGGAATGTTTTTTCTCCCTTGAAATCTTTCTAATTTTTTTTTTTTTTTTTTTTTTTGGTGTGTGCTGCTCCTTGTCTAGGAGTTTTGGGTTCTGTTTTTATGTGTTTGTATGCTTACACTTTCCCTGAAGCATGTACAAATATTATGTTTAGGGAGGGTTCCAGACAGCACAAGATACAGGTGTTAGTTTCAAAACAGGGCTTCTGCTTTCTTCTGGAACTTCCTTACCTATTGACTAAAATATCTATACCATCAAATAGTGTACATTCCCAACTTTAAAAATCTAATAACAGAATAAATAAAAATCAATACTATGTATTTCTGTAATGAGTTGCATTTTATAAAATGTATATACTTTGCTGTCATTTACATATGCTTGCTTGGGTGTTAAAGGCATGGTCCCCAACTGGAATACTGAGCAGCAGTGGAAAGTTAGAAAGTTGATATCAGTAAGAGGTTGTTAGGTCACTGGAGGTGTGCCTCCCAAGGGATGGTAGAAATTCTCATTCTCTTCCTATTTTGCTGCTCAGCCACGACTCTTCATTCATGCCCCATCCAGTACCATCATCTTGTCTGCTCACCAGAGACCCAAAGCAATCAATAGATCTGCTCACTCTTGTTCTGGAATCTCCTTTTCTCCTATGTAAGTTAGTTACCTTCGGTATTTTTATAGTGATAAAAAGCTGATTGTCACGCAGTATGTATCTCTTTTTACCTTCAAAGTGAAAACAGAAAGATTATGTGTATGAATGCATGGAAAATAAACTAAATCACCATAAAAATTTCAGTTACACTCAACTGCCCCGCCTAGCTACACATTTGATCTTCCATCTACTTGAAGAACTGTTTTGCTTAAATAAAAAGAACATGTTTCAAAATACTTGTAATTTTCAGCAATAGCAATAACTGCATCACACCACTGCTACAGTCAACCTCAGGAACAGACTGTGTCATTGACCAAGCGGCATCAGTAGGAACCGAAGCTGGACCCTGGGGAAGGAGGTCACTCCAATGTCAACAGGTCAAAACACAATGAAATCACTCACACCTGCTCCAGCTATACATTGTTTCTGTTTGCTCCAGAAGGCAGCACTTGTTTTATATTCAGTTATTGCTTTCAGCTTTCTTAAAATCTAAATAAGAAACTAAACCATGATTTTGCTACAGATGTTGTGATACAGCCAACTGTGATCTATACCTCAGAAACAGAAAAATGCATCCCTTTGTTTAGTGAAAGTAGGAAGGAATTGGTAGTAAAGGGACTTTGGTTGGTTTTGAGAAAATTGTTTTAGATTTTTCACATTTTTTACAAGGATTTATCCCCTTTAGATTCTGCGTATGCATGCTGTGTGTGTGTGTGTGTGTGTGTGTGTGTGTGTGTGTGTGTGTGTGTAGGAAAAGATGACTTTTTGTATTTATTCAGAAAACATGCACAAAATGAGCATAATCTAAAATAAACAGAATTTTTGTATTATTACCTGATAGACCACCAGTTTACATTCTTATGGCTAAAAAACATCCCAAAGAAGAAGTCAAAGTCCTCCCACTGTAATATTGTTTAATTTGTGTACAGTTTATAGTTAACAAAGAGCCTGGAATGATGATGCTCCTATTTCATTTGCCCACTGTAGAAATTCATATGGTCCAAGTGGCAGAGGGATTTCATTTCAGTGAAAAGGCATGCTATACACATTCAACTTATGAAGTGCCTTTTAGGTGCATTCTGCTATTTTCTTAGTCTTCTAAATGAGCATGTTGTCTAACATGAAAGGTTATAAACACCAAATATTATAAGAGAGTAGACTATAGGGTCCTGGTAAAAAGGCATCTCACAGTTTTGTATTCTCCTGTTTATTTTTGAGCAATGGATCCTTATTGTAAGGTGAAGGTGAGTTGAATGTCTGGATGTCATTTGATATCCTTTTATCTATTAATATTTTAGTTATGTTTCATGGTAAACGTAGTCTTTAATACAATGACTGCGTGATTTTTTTACATTCTTCATTTTAAACCCTAATCCTCAAGTAATACATAATCTCTTAAGTAAATTATTACTATTTACTCATTGAATTCAAAATCTGATGCTTTGTTTCTGCTATTTTGTTGTTTGCAAGACTGTAGGAAATGACCAAAAGGACAATCATTCTCTGATATTATATTTTTAACTTCTTAAAAGACTTCCTGGTAAATTCTTCTCCATAAAATTTTAATAAAAGTCTACAGAGAGTCTATAGGACAGGTTTGGCAATAAAGCCAAGATCAAAACAATTTTTGACCTATAGAAATGCATTAAATAAATTGTTCAACGTGCTCTCCTATTAAACAGGCTTACTTTAACTAAAATCAGACTCATCCTCATTCCTAATTCACCAACTCTGTATCCTCAGACTTTACTTTTTTTTTACTATTACTTTACTATTATTTATTACAAGCAACAAACAAACATACAAAATCAAACTTGCTGTGTCTATGTGCCTATCTCCACATTTATTAAGTATGTATTATCTTTTCTATTCCAGTGCCTAGAATCTCGAAGAATCAGCCAGATCATCTTACTCTACTATTTCCAGATTTCCAATAATATTTTGTGATCCTCTGGGTTTTATAATTACTTCAACTTTTGTGGGTTTTGTTATATATTCCAAAAAGTTTTCATCACACTTCTGATTCCCTGTGAGAGGAGAATTTTTCACTTTCAGAAAAATTAAAAATGTTTAGGTCTTGTTTTTAAATTTAGTGCCCCAAGTTCTTTCACTGAATAAGACAATAAAGTGTAAGAGCATTAGAGAGACTTTCATTTCATTCAATTATTTCATTATGTAAGACATGACTTCTCAACCTTTCTCCATAAGTAAACAACATACATACAGCTCAAGACATTTGCATATGTCCCACCATAAACAGTATATTTAAGAAAAAATTATTTGGAAACCAAGCTACTCTACTGTTTGCTTTCAGCATTCTCAATAGTATGAAATTATTATTTTTAATAATTTTCCTTTTTGTTATATTAATGGTATCTACAGGTAATAAGTGAATCAAACTCCCAAGTATGCATAACCCAAGTAAGCAGGCTGCACCTTAGGAAAAAGAGCAACCTCTGTTCTGCATCTTAGTGTGCAGTCTGGAAGAATTCAAGGCAATTTTGTAAAGAAGAATCTCCAAGTGCACTTTGGAGGGACTGTAGACATCACAATGATCATGAATTTCATTACGCCAACAAACATTCCAATATATTGTGTGAAATACCAAATAGCATTAATTGACAAGGAGGGGGTGGATCATGTGGGTTAGTCACATTTTAGATCATTTTTATCATTGGTCCTTTGAAAACAAATCCCACATAAAATCAAAGCTTCAGGATACATTTCTGCTAACTGGTGTCAGGGATGCTTTAATCATTTATTGCTCACTAAGTATAACAACCAGATGTTCAGACTTTAAGGACATTCCGCCCACCTCCCAAACTCCCAGCACAATTCTAATTACCCACTTTCAGCTACTTATTTCTTTGCTCATAGTTGAAAACATTGTAGAACTGGCACCAAAATGCCATATAAAAAGAACATGTTAGTAGCAGCTCTTACTTAATAAGTAGCTATGCTAAAGAAGCAATGTGTAAATTCCATACCTTACGTTGGACATTAAATTGTTCTCCCTGGAAACCAAAACGATGCCTACTTAAAAGTGAGTTGTGATTACTGTTCTGAAATTAACCCAAGTTCAGCCACTTGTTCAGTTTGCAACCTGAGTAACTCATTAGTTTCTCTTCAGAGGAAACTGTTACGCAGAAGCAGAAGAGGTGACATGTAGTAGTGCTCCGTAAACTCCAAACATTCACAGTGAAATAGAGATTGCCTGTGGGAGCTTTGAGAAGATTAAGAATTTTCAATACTAAATAGAAACGTGCATTTAGAAGATGTTTAAGACATAAAAAGGAAAAATGAAATAATGATTTCAATAAAATGAAGCAATAGAGTAAATATCTCTGGTAAGAAGACACGATTTACAGGTTCAGACTAAGATGAAAATGTTGGATCCACTGTTCAAAAAGCAGAAAAGAAGAAAGGAATCTATTTTCCTTTTCTTTCCTTTCTTTTTTAAAAGTTTTTCTTTCTTTCAGCAATGAAGAAAGACTCAGAACTTATTACCCTCTATTCAGTAATCAGGGTTACGAATGTAACAGGTCACCGAGAGGGCTGCAGTATGGGACATTCTACAGCAGTGAGGAACTTCTGCTGATGAGGAATTTGTCCATCCTCTGGGATCTCTTCAACTGATATAATCCTGCCCCAGACCATCACAGCATCACTGGGTCACTGAGGTCTTAGGTGTGACCAAAGAGAAGACAGTTATGTCTCAATATACCATAGCCAGCTTGTAGGCAGGAAAACTAGACCAAATTATAATTTTAATGGTGAAATGATTTTTTAACAAAATTATGTAGAATTGCTCTCAACATGTCAGTATGGTTTTATTTTCTAATGAATAAGCTGCTAGTTTGCTGGGAGTACTCAAAATAGTGTGTATAAAGCCTCATGGCTCCTGGCTTGTCCCATAACAGAATACAGCACCTGAGCCTCCTGTCCAAACTCTTCACCCTTTGGAAAGGCAAGTGAGGTCTTTGGATGGAGTCAAGAGATAGGCTAAGAACCTATTCCAAGGAGGCAAGAATGTCTCAAGCTGCCAGAGTATGCTCTGTTGTCTCATCAGCCTTCCTTTGCAAAGCACAAATTCAGAGAGAAAATTATTGAGGATTTCAAGACGGTGACAGCAGAGCATTAAACTGCAAAGCAGGGCCCTTTATAATTACTGAGCTTAGTGTGGCTGCATGGGATGGAATGCTAAGAAAACAATCCCTCTCCACCTTCTATGATTTGGGTCCTAGCATAATGAAATTCACAACAAACAAATCAATTTTACAAAGTATCCTGAAGGACATTTTACAAAGAGATATCATAAATGACAATTCCACAAACATCAATAGAAAGAAGCCACTAGGCAGAGAAAGCAAATAAACAGAGGCAAAAGATAAGGAACCAATTGCAGGAAATTTTATGATAAGGACAAGCCAATACATGTTACAACCATCAATGTAAATGGCCTTATTTTACCAATCAAAAGAAATTGATGGGCAGAATGGATCAAGAAACAAGATCTAATAATATGTTACATACAAGAAACACATTGAAAAGAAATTCATATACTGAAACTCAAAATGTAGACCATAGTATTCTATATAACAATAACCTAGATAAAAGCACAAGTAGCAATTCTAGTTGCAGATAATGTGAAATTCAATCCAAGTCTGATTAAGAAAGACAAAGGAGGTCACTACCTACTCACTCCAAGAAAAATAGATAATAATTATAATTATATACCAAACATCAATGCACCCAGTCATATAAAATATGACATTCTATATAGAAAACAACAAAAACTCCATCAAATATCTTCTAGATATAATAACCAAATTCAGTAGTGTACTGAGTCCATTGACATTAATGGTTATGACTGATATAGGTAAATTTAATGCTATCATGTTTTCCTGTTCTGGGCTCTGTTATTCTACTTTTGCCCTTTTCCCATCAGTTTCTTGTTTGATCCCATGGGTTGACTCTGTTAGGTCTCATAGATTTATAACTTTCCTTATTTTTTAAAGATATTCTTTAAAAATTTTTGGAGCCCCGTTTTCATACTTGTGAAGTTTTTCAGGTGTTATTTGTCATGGAAGTATTTTATGTCCCTGTCAGTTTTGAAGGATAATTTTGCAGGATACATCAGTCTGGGTTTGAAGTTGTTTTCCTTTAGGGCTTGAAATATTTCACTCCAGGCTCTTCTTGCATTGAGTATTTGAATTAAAAAGTTTGCTGTAATCCTGACAGACTTCCCTTGGTATGTAACTGTTTTATTTTCTCTGGCTGCTCTCAGTATTTCATTCTTTTTTTTTTTTTTTAATCTGGAACTTTTTAAATTATATGCCTAGGCATAGATTATTTTCAGGTCATGGGGGTGTGGAGTTCTATATGCTTCATATATTTGTATGTCCACTTTTTTTCCTTTTCTTGTGAAAGTTTTGTGAAGTTTTACTTGTGAAGTTTTACTTGTGAAGTTTTCTTGTGAAGTTTTACTTGTGAAGTTTTCTGCCATGATCTCTGTGAATAGTTTTTTAATGCCTTTGTATTGTCTCCTGCTTCCTCAGTGACTCTAATCAATCTTATGTTATTCTTCTTTAAATCATCTAGGAGCTGTTGGGTTGATTGCTCATTTTCCATAAATTATGCCTTTCCTGTTCATTGGCTGAGATCCTGTCTTCTAGGTCTGAAATTTAGTCTTCTGCCATATTCATTCAATTGCATAAATTTTCACTTTCAATCTAAATATTAAAACAGACACTCTGAACCTGTTGCAAAACAGGTTAGGTAAAACTCTTGAAGACATTGGCTTAGGGAAAGACTTTCTTAATAAAACCTCCATAGCACAGGAACTGGCAGAAGAAATCAGCAAATAAAACCTCATTCTTTTAAAAAGCTTCTGCACAGCAAAGGAAACCTCCAACAGAGCAAAAAGGCAACCAACAATGTGGGAAAAAAACTTTACCAGCTGTTCCTCAGACAAAGGCCTACTATCTAGAATATATAAAGAGCTTTTAAAAAATCAGCCTACCCAAACTTAAAGATCCAAATCAAAAATAGGTATCTGAAATGAACAGATACTTTTCAGAGAAGAAGTAAGTGCAGTTAAGAAGCATATGAAGAAATGCTTAACATCATTAGTCATTCGAGAGATGCAGTTGAAAACAATACTGAGATTTCATCTAACTCTACAAAGAATGATTGCCATGTCAGAATCAGCCAGCAACAAATGTTGGTGAGGCTGTGGAGAAAAGGGAATCCTGCTCTACTGCTGGTGGGACTGTAGACTCGTACAACCTCTGTGGTGTTCACTGAACATTCCACAAAAAGCTAGTATTAGAGGTCCCATTTGACCTGGCCATCGCTCTGCTAGGTATATATACAAAGGAATTAAAAGATTCATATCACAGTGACATATGTGCACCCATATTTATAGCAGCTCAGTTTGTAATTGCTAAGTCTTGGAAACAACCTAAATGTCCATCAAATGGAGACTGGATAAAAAAGAAGTGGTTCTTTTATAAAACGGAGTATACTCTACCTTAAAAATGAAAAGATTGAGTCATTTATACTCAAAGGGATGTGCCTTGAGAACATCCTCATAAGCGAAATAAACAGGTCATAGATGTGTATATATCATATCTTTTCTCTGGTATGAGAAAATGAAGTTGTAAATGAGTTGCAGTATGTATAGTTGATATTGTGAAATAGAAAATATTTAAAAGGAAAGAGAGTGTAGGGTAAATAACAAGGAGAAAATGAATGTGGTAATAATAAAGAAAAAAACAAAGATTGTGTATATAGGGGGCGGGGGGGTTGCAGGGTGGGGATAAAAGGGAAAAAATGAGAATCAAGTCATGTCATATTCTGGTACAAACCCTTAATGTTGAATGTGATAATGATGTGTATTCATAATATACCGATAAAGATAATTTTTTTAAAAATTAGAAGTTTAAAAAAAAATATCCCCTGCAGTACCTGGTACAAACCCTCAGTGCTGAGTGAGATCATAATGTACCAATAAAATGTAGCAATAAAATTAATTTTGAAAACCATAATATCTTGAAAAAGAATATTGAAAATGACATCAGAAAATGGAACAAATCCTCTGCTTTTGGATAGAAAAAAAATGAAACAGTGAAAATGGCCTTACTTCCAAAATTGTTATACAGAATTATTGCAGTCTCAATCAAAATACCGTTAATATAACTCACAGAACTAGACAAAACAATCCTAAAATTCATCCGGATCAGAAAAGACCTAGAATAGCACAAGTATTTCTGAGAAACAAAGGCAAGGCAAGGCATTAAAATCCCTGACTTGAAATGATACTACAGAGCCACTGTGATAAAAACTGTGTGGTACTGTCAAAATAAAACAGACCTGATATCAGTGGAATGAACTAGACGGTATAGAAAAATACCTCATAACACTCATCTTATCTTTGACAGAGAAGGCAACAATGTCTACTGGGGAAAAGATAGCCTCTTTAGCAAATGGAAAAATTGGCTCATTATGTGGTGAAGACTAAAACTAGACCCATGTCTCTTGCCATGCATTGAACTAAAGTCAAAATAGTATAAACATCTGAATATTTAAAAAGAAGCATTAAATCTCCTGGATAAGAGAATAGGTAGAACTCTTGAGGATACATATGTAGGCAAAGACTTTCTGAAGAAAGCCTAATCACATGGGAAATAATACAAAGAATCAACAACTGGGATATTGTCCTCTTTAAAAGTTTTTTCATAGCAAAATAATCACCAACAGAGTGAGAGGACAACCTAAGAACTGGAACAAAATATAGTTGGTTTTTTCTCAGACAGAGGACTAGTATCTAGAGCATACAAAGAATTGAAAAAGATCAGACCCCACAAATCTAAAGACCCAATCCAAAAATGGGCATCTGGCGTGAATAGATTTCTCAGATGAAGAAGTAAAAATGACAAATAACTAGATGAGAAAATGTTCAACACCATTGGCCATTGGACAGATGAAAATTACAACAATGCTGAGACAATCTCACTCCAGAAAAAAAAAATGTCTATCATCAAGAAATCAAACAATAAATGTTGTTGAGGCTTCTGGGGATAAAAAAGAAACTTTCTCATCTATTGGAGGGAGTGTAGACTGGTGCAAACACTGTGGAAATCAGTGTGAAGAATTTTAAAAACAGTAGGATCGGAGGTCCCATTTGACCCTGCTGTTCCCTATATGGATATTTTCCTTAAAGGATTAAAAGCATCATACCACACTGATATATGTACACTCATGTTTATAGTGGCACAATTAGCAAGTGATAAATCTTGGAAATAGTCAAAATGCTCATGAACCAATGAATGGATAAGAACAATGGTTTTTAAAAACATATGGAGGCATACTGTTCAGCATAAAGAAGGAAAAAACTGAGACATTTTTAGTTAAATAGATGCCCCTTGAGACTGTACTCTTGAGTGAAATAATTTGTAATTAAATGTATAAATAATTGCCTTGTCTCTCTGGTATGAGGAAATGAAAGTGTAAACAAGGACTGAAATAATTAATACTGCGAAATAGGAATAAATTGTTCAAAAGGAAAGGATACTATGGAGGGAATAAGGGGATGGAAGGAAAGGAAAAAATGGAAACAAAGCTCATGTAAGTAAGAGAGGAAGAAGGACTGAACAGAGGGAGGGGAATGGGGGAGGGGAAAAGGTATGTACAAATCATATCAGGAACAAATCTCTATGATGAATGTGATCCCTATGTATAGCTAAACTCAAACAATAAAATTCTAAAAAAAATGATATAAACTAAATAATAAATAAAAGGTAAAAATTAAAAGGAAACAAAATATATTGAAAATTAAATGCTTTAGGGGAACATAGACAATTTCTAAGTGAACATAATCACGGAAAGATATAAACCACAAATAATTAAATATCAGTGATGAAAGAGGAGTCATAAAAAAGCAGAATGTTAAAAAAGATGAGAAGAGTCTCAGTAGCAAATTTATTCTAATTTAGCTCAATTTTTTATCTGTTACATGACATTAAAATAACTTATCAAAATGAAAGGATAGAAAGAATATTTTAATTACTTTTAAGTAAAAGAATCTATAATTTAAAATTTTGCACAAAGAAAAACCTGGAAAAGATTGCTTTACCAGTGAATCATACCAAACATTTACAATCAAGTATAGCCAATCTTCCACAATCTTAAAAGACAGGAAAATAATCAGAGTGTTCAACCCATGGCCTGTATTCTGGCAAGGATGTTGCAGCAAAGAAAAACTATAGATCAATTACTCCTATAACAAATTGAAAAAACTACTTTAAACTTTATCAAATTTAGTCCGACAATTAAAAAGATAATGCATTATGATCAAGCTTGTTATTACAGGAGTGCAAGATTTTTTGACATTTGAAACATCACTTACTATAGTTCACTGAATATACAGTCAAAAGAAGGTAAAATTAACTGAGCATCTGAACTGCAAAAATTTGATAAAGTTCAACATCTATAAAAAATAAAACAATATGAGTCCTGAGTAGGTAATGACTATTAATCAAAACTTACATTACAATAAATAGAAAAAGCATTGCAACAATTTCTCTTTAAAGTGAGGAATGCAATAGGAATGCATACTGTTACCACTGCTCAGTATTTTACTTTATTTTACTGCAGTATTTTCACAAACAGCTGTCAAGAATGCAGATTGGAGTGGAATCTCAGTGTTATTTTAATTTACATGGCTATCACCAAGAAATCTGCAAATAATTCTGGTGAGGCTGTAAGGAAAGAGGAACTCTTCTTCACTGTTGGTGGCAGTGTCAGTTTGTACAATCATGGAAATAGTATAGAGACTCCTAAAAAAACTAAAGCTAGAGGTTC
>PVIR01042577.1:0-12188 GCA_004026965.1 Petromus typicus | reverse complement strand
AGTGAAACTGAGCACACTGCAATCTACAGGACAGGTCCCTAACCTTCAGAAGTGTCTTGGTCAGCAGATACTGAGATTTCAGGAAGTCATTTCAGTTGCACTGAGGACATTTCCTTATAGGGAACAGAGATGGTGAGATTCAAAAAGCCCTGTGTATCAGCTCTTGCATTAGATTCTTTTTCTTTGCACAGTGAGTTCTAGGATAAAGAGATTTAGGAATTCTGCATGGAGTGTGGAGCATTAGAAAGAACTTTAGCATTAGAAAAACACTTCTAACACTGTATGTTTAGGTCTCTTAAAATCTATTAGGAGTCTGAAGTTGCAATACATCAAAAAGAGACAGAACATGGATATTTGCTTCCTTGGAGCAGACACAGATGGAAGAATTCAGTTAGTATTGTTAACAAAACTAAAAATAACGACAGACACCAAACCACACACCTAAGAATCTCAGAGTGTACACACTATGATCTATGACTCCAGTCTACCCACCACCTCTTTTGTAAATTAAACTTTCTCCACAACACAGTCTTCCTATTCATTCACACGTTGTCTGTGGGTGTTTTCAGGTTTCCCAAGTAGGGTTGAGCCTTTGAAACAGGACCATGTAGCCTGCAAACACGAAATATTTACTACATGGCTATTTATAGAAAATATTTATCTGTTCTTGCCTGACCTAACCATGTTGGTGAAAGAAATCCAGAGAAAAATGGCTTGGCTTGAGCCACTACTTGCTTCCTGTATTGCAGTCAGTCTGTAGACCCACAGCCTTCCTTCCCAAAGACACTGATGTGTCTTATCAAGCATGTGATATAAATGTCTCACTGTGCTTTCCTATTATGTACATCTGCTAGTGCTATTGGCATCATTTACAAGGGTAACTATAAACTGCAGTAGCGGATATTGGAATAAGGGGACTTATTGAACAGAGGCTCTGTGCTCACTTATCCCTAATAACCTAGGATATATGTGGTCCATTGATTAGGTAATTAACAGAATACTGCTCTGAGTCTGTTTCATGATGGACTCCATGTATGATGTATAACTGCCATAGTGGTAATTTCTTATATTTCTGGTGGCTGCTAGGATTTCTGCTATAGCACCCCATGGAACAGAAGGAAATATGGTAGAAATTTCAAGGTGAAGCCTGTGACCTTTTACTTTCTACATAAACTGTTATTAAAAAAGACTATACGGGTGCCTGGGACAAATGGACGGCTCTGTGATAGGCCCGAAATGTGCTAGGATGAGGATCCTGCCATCTTTCCAATTAACTACTATATTTGGCCAGGCCTTAGACTGTCTGTGTCTTGGAGAATTACTATGGATTACCCACCCAACATGGAAGAGGGAGGTGACCCCAAATACAGTTGCAATCTTGAACTCTCCTGGAGCAAATCAAGGTAATTTCTGATGAAATTCAGCTACGCATCGACAAACTTTCTTCTTTATTCTGATAAGCAGACACCTGAAGCTGTTTACACTTTGAAGGGCCACGCATAAACCTTCACTTCTTAGATGTAAGAGGCTGTTTACTTTCTCCTGAGGTTTGGTTTGAAACCAAGAGTCTTAAACGTTTCACCACATTGATGATATCATAAAGCCTGAGAAATAAAAGTAGCAGAAAACAGAAAATCTTTTGTTGAGTTACATGTCCCATGTTGGGAGAGGACCTTATAACATTCAATGAAATTCCCATGACCAGCGGTCAGGAACATAGAGGATACTCCTCTGAAGGATAATCCATAGGTTTACTTCTTGTATGCTTAACCTGAGCAGTGTGGTTGGGCTCAGTTCGCAGTCACTGAAGTCAGAGAACTTGAACTAAAGTCCGGCCCCACCACCGCCTGCTTAGAGTCCCTGAGCATATTTCTTCACTTCATCATGACTCAGTTTCATCTCCTGCAAAACACTACTTTCAATAATAACTAAATTTTTCTTTAAATATGTTTTAGAATTGAGCTCCAGTGTAACTGGAAGAAAGAAGCTATCTTTCCTGAAACCAAATTCAGTGGAGGGCAAATACTTGCAAACTTGAAAAAACCTCTCTCTTTCTCTCTCTTTTTTTTTGTGGGCAACAGGTATTTTTTTAATTGAAATCTTCATTGGTACATTACATATACACATGATGATTGCACTCAACAGTGAGAATCTGTACCACTATATGATACAACTTAATTCTCATTTTTTCCCCATAGCCTTACCCACCCTACCACCCCTACTCTCTATATACATAAACTTTGATTTCTTTCTTTTTTGTTATAATCTCATTATTTTCCCCTTCACCCCATTTTGCTTTGAGTATTTTCTGTTTTACAATATATAACATACATTCTAGAACTCATTTACATCTTTATTTTCTCATACCAGAGAAAAGATGCGATATTTACACCTCTGTGACCTATTTATTTCACTGATGAGGATGTCCTCAAGCTACAACCATTTAAGTATAAATGATTCAAACTTATCATTTTTATGGCAGAGTAATATTCCATTCTGTAGAATAAGCACAGCTTTTTATCCAGCCTCCAGTTGATGGACATTTTGGTTGTTTCCAAGATATAGCAATCACAAACTGAGCTGCTATAAAAATGGGTGCACATATGTCACTGTGGTATGAGTCTATTAATTCTTTTGTGTATATACCTAGCAGAGGGATGGCTGGGTCAAATGGGACCTCCAATTCTAGCTTTTTGAGGAATTCCAAACTGATCTCTACAGGGGTTGTATGAGTTTACAGTCCCATCAACAGTGGAGAAGGGTTCTTTCTTCTCTGCAGCCTCACCAACATTTGTTGCTGACTGATTCTGAGATAGCTGCCATTCTTTCCAGAGTGAGATGAAATCTCAGTGTTGATTTCATCTGCATCTCTCAAATGACTAGTGATGTTGAACATTTCTTCATATGCTTCTTAGCTGCTCTTACTTCTTCCTCTGAAAAATACCTGTTCATTTCAGATGCTCATTTTTGAAATGGGTCTTTAAATTCGAGTGGATTGATTTTTTAAAGCCCTTTATCTATTCTAGATAGTAACCCTTTGTCTGAGAAGCAGCTGGTAAAGATTTTTTTCCCATATTGTTGTTTGCCTTTTCACTTTGCTGGTGGTTTCTTTCACTGTTTAGAAACCTCTCAACAAGATGAGATCCCATTTATCGATTTCTTCTACCAGTTCTTGTGCTATGGAGGATTTGTTCATGAAATCTTTCCCTAAACTAATGTCTTCAAGAGTTCTACTTACCCTGTTTTATAGCAGGTTTAGTGTGTCTGTTTTAATATTTAGGTCCCTAATCCACTTTGATTTTGTTTTAGTACACGGTGAAAGAGCTAGGTCTAGTTTTAGACTTTGGTAGGTTAAAGTCCAGTGTTTCCAGCACCATTTGTTAAAGAGGCTATATTTCCTCCACTGAGAATATTTGGCTCCTTTGTCAAAAATGAGATAACTTAGTGTGTCTGGAGTTGTTTCTGGATCTTCTAATCTACTCCACTGGTCCTCGGGTCTGTACAGAGAGTCAACAAGTTCATACACCCTGACCAAGTTGGATTCATCCCAGGGATGCAGGGATAGTTCAACATACGTAAATCAATAAATGTAATATACTACATTAACAGACTCAAGGACAGAAACCATATGGTCATCTCAATAGATACGGAAAAAGCATTTGACAAAATCCAACACCCATTTATGATCAAAACCCTGAAGAAAATTAGAATAGATGGTCTGTATGTCAAACTAATCAAAGCTATTTATGAGAAACCAACAGCCAGCATCACCCTAAATGGTCAAAAACTGAAACCTTTCCCATTAAGATCAGGTACAAGACAAGGATGTCCACTTTCACCACTCCTGTTCAATATTGTGCTGGAAACTTTAGCTACCGCAATTAGGCAATACAAAGAAATAAAAGGAATAAAGATAGGAAATGAAGAAGTTAAACTGTCATTATTTGCTGATGACACGATACTCTATCTAGAGGATCCTAAAAACTCAACCAAGAGACTGTTAGACCTAATCTCCAAAGTTAGTAGTGTAGCTGGATACAGGATTAATGCTGAAAAATCATTAGCCTTTATATACACAAACAACAGATTCCCTGAGCAAGAAATTGGGGAATCAATCCCCTTCCCAGCAGCATCCAAAAAAAAAAAAAAAAAAAAAGAAATGTCTAGGAATCAATCTAAGAAAGGAGGTGAAAGACCTCTACTTTGAAAATTACAGCACTCTGAAAAAGGAGATAGAAGAAGATATCAGAAAATGAAAAGACATCCCTTGTTCCTGGGTTGGAAGAATCAATATTGTCAAAATGGCTATACTCCCACAACTACTATACAGATTCAATGCAATCCCAATTGAATTCTCAATGGCATATTTCATAGATCTAGAGAAAATAATTCAGAAACTCATCTGGAATCACAAAAGATCTAGAATAGCAAAAGCAATTCTAAGCAATAGGGACATGATGGGGGATATTATGATCCCCAATTTAAGACTGTACTACAAAGCCACTGTGTAAAAACTACATGATACTGGCAAAGCAACCTCTCATTATTTTAAGAGAATAAGAATGAGGGGCCGGGGAGTTAGCTCAGTGGTTCCGGCGCCTGTCTTGCAAGCGCAAGGACCCGGGTTTGACTCCCCGGTAACCACATAACAATACTGGGTGTAGAGACTCAACCCAGCAGCAACCAGTACCACATACCACAGTGCTGGGCGTGGTGGCTCACGCCTGTAATCCCAGCACTCGGGAGGCAGAGGCAGGAGGATTGTGATGTGAGTTTGAGGCTGAGCTCAGGGCCAGCCTGAACCACAAAGCGAGACCCTGTCTCCAAAAACCTAAAAAAAAAAAAAAAAAGAATGAGACTAAACTTCTGAAAAGAACAGGGATGATTTACATCATAGAATAGTGTTTCTCACTGTGGCCACGTGCCCAGGGACCCCAGACTTCTTCGGGGGGCCCAGGAAGCAGGATTCCCTTCTGATCTTACTAAAGCATTATTCGCCTTTTCTCTTGTGCTGCCTTTTATATCGACTGGGCTAAAGTGGTGGTGGCTGAAAGTGGTGTGTTTGCAGAACTCCAGGCGTAGGACCCAACCCTATTAGCAGTGACCGTGCTCCTTCCCCTAAACCCTCCCACTTCTACACGAAGCAAGATTTAGTTTCCTCAAGAATAGCTACAGCAAAATGGGTTCTTTTCATTTTGATAACAGGCAAGATCGCTTCTCACTAGCATCCTGTGTGATAGAACGGGAATTAGACTCAGGAAACTGCTACTTGAGAAGCGTCGTCGCTGTCTCACCAGCGAGCAGTGGAGTGAGCGCGGGTACTGCGAGCGGATCCAGCCCTCTTCTCGCTGGCCACTGTTTTGAGTTGAGAGGACAGCTGACGGACATGTAAGCCAGGGGTATTCACACGGGCATGCCTGGCATCGTCTTGGAAGTGCGCAAAATGAGCCGGCGACTTCTATGGGAACGACTGGCAGGATTTGTTGCCAGTGATAACATTCAAATTCTCGACTGAAAATTAACATTTTGGAAAACCTACCACCACCCTGAGTATGTCAGTTTCCAAACACTCAATAGAAAGAGAGTTTTCTAACGAGATTGGCGAGTTATAGCAACATATATCAAATAAGAAGAAATCCCTATTGAACCACTATTTCCCAATGAACCTAAATATAATGCTACAGTAGGAGACATAAGAGACTCATACAAACAAATTCTTAGTTACAACAACAGTTTCACACAAGAGTACAAAGGTTTCATTAATGTGGATTTGAATTCCATATTGCAATAAACCTTTAAGAAACTATCACATGTCAAATTTTTTATATAATGTTAAAAATTTTTACAGTGATCTGAAAAAGCTATCAGAAGAATCTTCCATTTTCCTATGATAGATTATCGTCATGCCCTTCAGCCAGAACAACATGCAGCAATAGACTAAGTACTGAGGGAAAAGTGGGAAATTCTCTCTCTTCTATTACCTAAGGCATTAAAGAAATTTACATGAAGGTAAGAATGCCATTTATCAATATTTTTTCAGAGAATATTAATTATTTCTCTTTAAAATAATTAGCTTTTGTTAATATGGAGTATGTTTGTTGTTTTGATTTAAAATTAATCCTTAAATTTTAATATTTAATATGATACTGACAGCTGAAATACATATTATTTATGTGTTTATTATACTTATAAAATAAAAATATTGTATTTATATATGTTTGGGTTCTTAATAATTTTTATAAAAACCTGATAGCTGATTGTACCCTTCCAGCTTGATAATTTTTAATATTACAAAAGATCCCTTTAAAAAATTTAAGTGCATGTTAGTTATATGGAGCAGTGAGTTTCACTTTGGCATTTAGTACATGGATATAAAATACAGTGATTATTTTCATGTCTCCATAAAAACCTTTGCCCTTTATCCCCCCTTCTTTAATCTTTTCCTTCTACTTTCCTGTCTTTTCTTTGATTCTTTTTATTTTTAGATTCCACATATGAGAGAAAATGTAATATTGACCTTCTTATTCTGTCTTATTTCACTTAACATGATGATCACTAGTTCCACTAATTTTTCTGCAATTACATGATTTTTATTGCTTTTTATGGCAGAATATTATATTGCACAGTTTTTTTTATTCATTCATCTGTCAACAGGTACATAATTTGTTTCTATAGCACAGCTATTGTCAATTATAATATCTAAAATGTATGAAGAATTTAAAAACATAACATAAAAAAAATTCCTAATCAACACAATGGAAAATGAATCAAGTAGACATTTTATAAAACAAAAAGTATAAATGGCCTTGAGGTGTGAGAAAAAGTCTATCGTTTCTAGATATCAGAGGACAAATCAAAACTGTAATGAGACTTCATGGCACCCCAGCCAGAATGACTAGCATTAAAAAAAAGAAAGAAAGAAAAAAATACAAGAAGCAATAAATGCTGATCAGAATGTGGGGAAAAAAGAGCCCCTCTACATCATTTATAGGAAGGTAAATTAGTAGATCCCCTATCCAAATAAATGTGGAGATCCCTCAGAAAACTAACAATGTAACTACTATGTAACCCAGTGTCTTACTACTGGGTATATATTGGAGACAAATCTAACAGTATGTCAAAGAGACGCCTCTACTTTCTCCCCTTGTTTATTGCAACACTATTTGCAAGAGCAAGACAGGAAATCAAGTTACGTGTCCATCAGTGGGTGAATAAGTAAAGAAAATGTGGTCTACATGTACAACAGAAACTCGGTTCAGATGTAGAAGGAAGGAAATTTTGTCATCTGTGACAACATGAATGAACCTGGAGAATATTATGCTAAAATAAGCCAGCCGCAGAAGGACCAATAGCACATGATCTCACTCATGTGCGGAACCTAAAAATAAAAATAGGATAGAACAGAGGCTGGGGCAGTTGGTGGTTTGAGGAAGAGGCTGGTCAAGATATAAAATTTCTGCTGGAAGGAATCAACCCAAAGGGTCTATTGTACAACATAGTAACTTTCTTGAAAGATGATAAAAAAGTGGAAGTAAAGTGTTCTTGTCATGAAAACAAGGCGTGTGTGAGGTAATATATGTACTAACTTCCTAGATTTAGTTATTACACAGTTTATATGCATTGTAAAACATCACATTGTGTGTGATGGATACGCACAGTGTGACCTGTTAAAGTAATAACAAGCTAGGCGCAGTGGCACACTCCTTTAATCCCAGCCTTTGGGAGGCTGAGGCAGGAGGATTACCTCAATGTAGAGGCTGGCCTGTATTACATAATAAGCTCAAGATCAGCCTGAACTACAGAGCAAGACCTTGTCAAAAAAAAAAAGAAGAGATCATAATAATAGCAAAATAAAAACAAATAGTATAAAAATAAAACCAGATCTGTTACTGTTTTGTTGGAGACTTGAAATTAAAGAAAAGTCAGTTGAAAGGACCTGAAAGCAAGAGTCTTTGACCTCTGGAAGAGCCACTCCAGGGCCTGAACATGTCCTAAAAACTTCTATAATCTTCAGCATAAGTTCAAGTTATTTTTTTCCTCAAATTTGGCAACAGATATCATCGGACAGTAAAGAATGTTGATATTTTGGTTGAGTTCCCATTCAACTTCAGTTCTTCTCCATTTTTTTCTTGGATGAGATAATAATTTGAAGCAAGCCTATCATGGAGGTTTGCTGATAATGAAAAATATCAACTGGCCATATTTCCTGAAAAAGGCGTTAGCTGGGTCTTGGCCTCATGAGTGCAAGAAAATTGAGGAGAACTGTGGTCCTGGGCAACTTCCAAATCCACAATTGGACAGAAACGCCACAGCCTTCCAAGTTGCATGAAGAAATAGTGCAAGGTGTCAGTTCTCAGACTGTCTATTAGTTCAGCATCAGTGGGATTTTGGCAGGATGACATTGGCCAAGATTGAAGGAGTTTAACTTGTCAATAAAAATACTCTTAGAATAAAGACTGTACAATTGCCAAGACAGAAGTGTATGTGCACACAATTGGAGAAGTAGAGGAATTTTCATGACAAGAACACTTTTCTTTCACTCTTTTATCACCTCTCAAGGAAGTTACTGTGTTGTACAAGAGACCCTTTGAGCTTATTCCTTCTAGCTGAAATTTTCTTCAGCTTCCCCTTCTAAGTCTGGATTCTGACAGTCTTTTCACTTTAGAATGAGTCACTATGTTTATATTCCTTTCCTTTGTGATTTTGTATGAGTATCTTATCTGTGCACAACTTCCACCAATTTGCCTAGCTCTTCATCCTCATCCATAGTCAATGATGCTCCCCTTGTTGAGGAAGCCTCTCTGCACCTCCATTAGGAGCCACATCACCTTCTGAGCCCTTTCGGCCTCTGTGGTTGGCTCTGATGTTCATGTATGTCACTGTGTAGCATACAACACCTCTGTAATGCATTGCTTAATATGTGATTCACTAACAGAAGCTCCAGGAGGCCAGGACACTATATTATTTGCCACTGAATCTTGATGTCTTACACATTATAGACACCTGCATACTGAACAGATGCTGAGTCTGAATCCAAGCTCTCAGCATGATGAAATACTACGTGGAAGACATCTAGCTCACAGAATGGAATATAGCCAACCCTTAGAAAATGCTGTTTGTTTGACCTTATGTCAACCTTGGTAAAGTGATAGTACCTGAATCCCATGAAATTCTTCTTTTTAAAAGTAAGGCAGTGCATTCCCAGGGTCTTGCCTGATCATGTATCCTTAATAACAAGCGGAGGCCAGTCTTAACCTGAAGTCTCTGACTGGGTCTTTCTAATGATTTGCATTCTAAAGAGAGCACAGCATGGTGCTTAAGGTGCCCACACCTCCGCAGGCACGCAGAGCACCTTCACCTACGGTACACCTAAGTACCTTCAGCATCTGACCCACCAGCAGTGTCAACGCAGCTTGGCTTGGTCATGTGTGTGGCAATGGCTATTTCCCATCTGGCACTCACCTTCCCTGCTGTCAAGACCACACTATGATTAGGACACCTGTGGGCTCAGATGGAAAATTTGTTTAGCTCAGGTGCCGTGAAACAGTTTCATCCAAGTTCTGACAAATGAGAGATGAGCCCAAGGGACACGTGGGTATTCATGGAAATCTACCTAAGGAAAGCTGACTAATGAAGTGCACCTTGTGGTCATAAGATGCGCTCATGATGACCGGTGCCCCACAGCCTTTATGGTGAAGGAGGGGAGTGTGTGGGCATGACGTGAAGGGGGTGAGGTGGTAGCACTAGAGGCCATAGGTGATGACTGTGCAGACACCACACCATCCTGTGCTGGCCACCGCAGCATTCCTTTTGTGGGAGAAAGAGATATATTCTTCTATTTAAGCTTCCTTCTTTTTCATGAGACAAATGTAACCTTTAGTGATTCAATCATTTACTGTTCTTTTTGATCTGAGAAAATGTGTACTTTCATGATACATTTTAAAGAGATACCTTGGAAGTTTGAATTGCAAATATTCTAAGACATCGTCATAACTAAGTCTGTGCGAAGTATGCCATCTTAGAGCTCCTCGGTGTAAGATTTATGAGATAATTTTGGGTCATATTGGCCCATTACAACTTTTAATCAGTTGCATCTTGAGGGAGGGAAAATTTTATGCCAGAGCAGAGGGTGGGGGGAGAGAGAGAGAATTTCAAAGGAATTTCTCCATTTTTAAAGGCTGTGAATACGGAATTTTAAAGCACAACATTACCTTTCAATCACCCAGTTCATCTTTCTTTTATAGACAAGAAACCTAAGGAATAGTTAAGATGAACAGATTCTGTTACTTTCTCCCTACTTTACTGTGCCTTCCTCCCAACACACAATTATACAAGCAAAGAAACATTATGAATTTAATTGACCAAGAGTCCAAGTTATTGATGTGGCCCTTGCCTGAGTGAATGGGGCCACTGGTCATTCATGCCCATGGCATTGAAAGCCACTGTGAACTGCCTCTTCTGTGTATCGCATACCCAAGTCTGGCCAGTGGGCAGGGCGAGAGGCCATCTCTGTCTTCTTCTTCTTTGACTTTCTGTATCAGCAAGGCTGTATGTCAATGAAATTAGAACTTTTCCTCAACTTCTGGATGGAGCAGCCCACATGTACATGAGAGAACTGGTACAGAACACCTTCCTCTACCACAGGGGTGGCTGAAATAGTAAGATTCTAGAGTTTCCACTTAGGTTCAAGGCAAGGTAAGTGATGCCCACCAGGTGGCCAGCGAAAATTTCATCCCCTAAGCCAGCTTTCATCAACCAACACTGGGAATATTGAACGTCAGCCTTGCACATCGATTCTGTTTTGGCTTCTGTGTCTTGAGTGTAGAGTGGAAGTAAGATCAGAGTGAATATTACTAGCAGGCTGAGGTATAGGTCAGGATTTCTAAAAACACTTCGTGAACTCTAGTAATGACCCCTAAATTACACTCCACTCATCTGATTTCATGCTGATTGATCACTCAATAGATATTGACTGGAAAGGCATCATCTTTGTAAACATCATACATTTTTCTCTCCCTTACTCTGACTGGCCTTCCCCTTCGAATACCGTAATGACTAAGAAAACTTAACCAGATTCAATTTCCTTTATCAATATTCACTTTCGTCCTTCTGCACCCTACACTTCCTCTCTCCAAACCCTGTTTCCCTCAGGTCCTACCTCTGTCCTGCCCATGCTCCAGCCCCAGCAGTAGCGCTCCACACAAGCCCCATTGAGTTTGCTCTGTATGTGTTGGACCCCAGGAGACGCTCCTGCAGCTTCAGGACCAGCCACCCGTAGTCCCTATTCTACCACCTTCCTGTCCTTTCTCTCAACCAATCAGCTAAATCTCACCTGCTGTGTCATCTCCATCACATCATTGCCACTCAAAACACAGTTTGGTGCCAGGAAGAGGGGGCAGAGGGAAGGCAGTCATGCAGACCCTGTCACTCATGCCGTCCTCATGCAAGAAGGTTTTTTAAATGATCACACAGTGTGTCAGCAAAGTTTACTCACAAAGATCCAGAAAATAAGCATTTTAAGTTGCACAGTGCATCTGGCCATCACAGCTTCTCAATTCTAGCAGTAGAGCATGGACATAATGTAGGGCTTATGTGTAGATACAACGGGTCAGATCTGGACTGCCCCACAGGGTTCATGTGTTGAGGCTTGGTCCTCGGTTTGGCATTGTTGGACATATATCATTCATGAGGATTTCCATCAATTGAATTAAGACACACATTGATCATAGCATAATACCGACTCATTCCCCACAGGTGCTAATCCAAGTCAGATCCTTAAGTTTTCTTTAAAATATTATTTGATCACTGATATGTCAAAATCTTTGCGGGCTTCTCTATGTCCCTCCCATCATCTCTCTTCCTAGCATTAAGGCGGCGCTGAAGCAGTGCTCAGACTCTGGAGAATCTCCACTGGGAATGCAGAGTTCATTCAGTGAGGGTACAGCCCACTGGCCTTTAAATACCAAAATATGTAAGTACCACTGAGCATATATTTTCTAGTAAAATACAACAACACATAGCTGGAAAAATCTTAGTGACTTTTTAAATCCTTTCTGAGTAGCAAAGTCATTTATGAGGCTATTTATTCCTTTCATGAGAGTTCCTTCAACATGAAGAGGAGAAAAACATAAAAAGGAAATGCTAACTTTCTCAATAGGCCTACTTAGTAACAAAATGACTCAATTCTA
>PVIR01042576.1:0-12166 GCA_004026965.1 Petromus typicus | reverse complement strand
ATTCCTGTTCCCACTTCACCCACTACTTTAAGAACCATTAATTTACTTCCTGACATTATAGAATGGTCTGTAGTAGACATTATATATAAAGTGACTCAGTATGTGCTCTGTGTATGCCTATTTACATTTATCATGTTTTCTATGGATATACAGAGAATATATTGTGATGTATATCTGAATATTGCCAAATAACATGCTACTGTATGGATAAGCCATGTATTATTTTTCCTTTAATTAACTGATGGACACTTAGGTTGATTTTGCTCTTTTCCTACTTTGGATAGCATTGCTATGAACATTTGTGTGTTTTAGGTAAATAGACTTTCTCAGGTATATGAGCAATAGAAAAGTTTCTGGTTATATTTTAGTTCTATGTAAATCTTTTTGGGAAACAGACTGCTTTCAAAAAAGGCTGCATAATACTTTGTACTTTATGCATACCAGCAAAGCATAAATTTCTTTTTTTTTTTTTTTAGGTTTTTTTTTGAGACAGGGTTTCGCTTTTGTGGTTCAGGCTGGCCCTGAGCTCAGCCTCAAACTCACATCACAGCAATCCTCCTGCCTCTGCCTCCCGAGTGCTGGGATTACAGGCGTGAGCCACCACGCCCGGCACTGTGGTATGTGGTACTGGTTGCTGCTGGGCGTGAGTCTCCACCCCCAGTATGGTATGTGGTTTCTAGGGAATTGAACCCGGGCCCTTGCGCTTGCAAGACAGGCGCCGGAACCACTGAGCTAACTCCCCGGCCCATAAATTTCTAATTTTTCCAATCATTGATTATACATTATTTGAAATGTTAACTCATTGAAGTTTTTATTTACATATTTTTATCTTTATTGGTACATTAAATATACACATCATGATTGCACAACATAATGGGGATTTGTACCAGTATAAGACACAACTTAATTCTCATTTTTTCCCATAGCCCTACCCACCCTACCACCCCCCCATATGCATAAAATTTGTTTCCTTACTTTTTTGTTACAATCTCAACATTGTCCCCTTTCACATTAAATTTACATATTTTTAAAGAACATAGATATTGAACATTTTTGTGTGTTTGTGGATCATTTTTATATCTTCTGTGAGGAAATATTTATTTATATCCTTTTTTTTTTTTGAGACAGGGTCTTGCTTTATAGTTCTGACTGCCCCTGAGCTCAGCCTCGAACTCACAGAAATTCTCCTGCCTCTGCCTCGCAAGTGCTGGGATTACAGGCATGAGCCACAACGCCTGGCACTGTAGTATGTGGTACTGATTGCTGGTGTGTGTGAGTCTATCTGTCCTGCATTGTTGTATGTGGTTACTGGGGATCCAACCCAACCCCTTGAGCTTGGAAGGTAGGTACTGGAGCCACTGAGCTAAATCCCTAGCCCTTGTTTTTTTTTTATTTTTACCAGAATCTTTTTCTTCATTTTGGACTTATGAGAGTTAATTATATATTGTGGATACAAGTCCTTTCAGATTTTTTCATTCTGTTGTTTACTTTTCCATTTTCTTGATTATGTCCTTTGAAGTACCCATATTTCTAATTTTGATAAAATCCAATAATATAATGTTTTTTGTCTTGTAGTTCAGAAATCATAACTAAGAAGTCATTATTTGATTCAAGGTAATACATGTATATATTTTCCACAATTTTTACATATTAATCTCTCACATTTAAATCCATGTTTATTTTTTAATTAATTTGGGGGAATGCTCAGTTTTCACCTAATTCCAAGAATGTTCTCTCCTGTATTCACAGCTTGTGCTTGCACTGAAGTAGAGATTCTATAAAGTATATACAAGAATCTGGAATTAGGCCCTCTACATGGAGTAAACAAATAATCCCACATGGAGAGCTCTCCACTTTAATCAATTTGTAGTTTTGCCAATGCATCTTCAGGACTGATTCTTAGAAAGATCGTGTATGCATAAGTTTACTAGATAGTGCCAATATCTTCTGTGCAAAGACCCATCAGTTCTGCATTCTCATTAATAATGTAAGGAAGAGCCTGCTTTTCACCAGCTTCAGTAACAGAGTAGGCTGACAGACTGTTGGAGAATATCAATCCTATTGACAATAAATAATATCTTGTTATAATTGAAATTTACATTTTCTTTTTGGGGGAGATTTTGAACATTATTTACTTAGAAATATTTAAGAGTCATTTTGAACTTTTGATGTGCTAAAATAATTTACATATCTAGACAATGAAGGATAAAAGAGAAAGGAATTGAGTAGTCTTAAAATACATATATTCAAATCCTAATTCTTGTAACAACAATATTTTTAGAAAAGATATTTAAATGGTAAATAGGTAAAATGACATCATGAAGAGTAGGCCGTAATGTAATATAACTATTGTCCTTATAAGAAAGGGAGATTGGGACACATATACACACAGAGGAAAGAGCAAGAAGACAGCTACAAGGCATGAGAGGGGTCTTCAGAAGAAACTAACCTTTCTAGAGCCTAACTTTGGGCTTCTAGCCTCCAGACAACAAATTTCCATTGTTTAAGGCTTTCAGTCTATGGTATGTTCATGACAGTCCTAGCAAATCAATACAATATGAACCTGCTCTTCACTCCAGGAAAATCTAAAATTATTCACTAATCCTTTTTGTATACAATTCACCTGATTATTTTGAATGCTTATCACTTTCACATAGGCAACACTGAAGAATAAAACACTTTGTGTAATAAAATCCTTGTTATTCCTATTGCAGATTACTAAGGTTCCTGTTTTTCTTTCGTCTTTGGGGCATACAATCACCATATCACTCCCTGTGCCTTCTTCCCTGCATGCTAGCTATGAAACCCAGATGCTTGTCCTTTAGTATCCCTAGCAGTCAAAACCTGGGCTACTCACAGAAACTTGGCCAGTTAAATGCAGCAGCCTGGCATAGTGAATTTGGACAAAGAGGCAGAAGCACTAGAAAATCCATTACAGGAGCAAAAGCAGCGTGATCTGTGCCTTCGACAGTAAAGGTAATGCTGAGCTCTGCAGGCTCCTGAGCCTGTGCAGGCAGCAGTGTTCCCCCCTGAGGCTGGCTCTGTAGTGTGGTGTCTGCCGTGGCTTGATCGCCATGTTTGCCATTGTTCCCAGGGGTTTCACAAGGCTTGTTCCTCAGCTTCCCTGGAAACTAAGAGCAATCTCATTTTCTTGAATATCCTTTTTTGCTTTTTCAATCCTGACTGTTACACTTGCATTTTTTCTTACAGAAATTAATGGCAATTTCCTGAACTTTTTAAAGCAAATCAAAATTGTTCCAATAAAATGTAAATTAGCTTGATAACTGCTCAGAAATGAGAAGTCTAATGTTGTTTGGCAAGAAGAAGTTAAAATTACAGTGATCTTTGACATAACACCCTTGTCGACTTTAATATCCAATTTATTTCTGCTTCTTGTTCCTAATAAGTGCTTAATCACAAAGATGTACATTATTATAACCTTTATGACAGTTGGAGGTCATGCTACTCCCTTGATCTTTACATAAAATTTCTTTGTGCTCAGTAATTTCATGGCACATAGGAAGCCAAAGCTCTTCCTCAAGGTTTCTGCTATTCTTGCAGCACCTGAATATCTGCCTGACCTCCCTCCAGCTCTAAGTGTGAGGTCCCTATATTCTGCCCCATTCTACCCAATACTGATTCCATTATACCTCATACTCACTTATAAAGCTTTTTTGTTTGTTTGTTTGTTTTTTTGAGACAGGGTCTCACTTTTGTGGTTCAGGCTGGCCCTGAGCTCAGCCTCCAACTCACATCACAGCAATCCTTTTGCCTCTGCTTCCCGAGTGCTGAGATTACAGGTGTGAGTCACCACACCCAGCACTGTAGTATGTGGTACTGGTTGCTGCTGGGGTGAGTCTCCACACCCAGGATAGTATGTTGTTACTGGGGATCGAACCTGGATCCTTGCACTTGCAAGACAGGCGCCGGAACCACTGAGCTAACTTCCCGGCCCTTATGAAGTTTTTCTGAAGCTAATGGATTTGAATGACACTTTGAGTAATCCCAACTGAGAGGTCATATTGAAGAATGTGGTTTTTAAAATTTTTGTTTGGGGTGGTTGTTATTTTGGGCTCTAGGAACTGAGGTCAAGGCCTATACACGCTAGGCATGCACTCTGCTACTAGTCTGTACCTCCTAACCTAACAGTGTTCTTGATCATGATCAAAGGTCTATCTTTTTTTTTTTATCTACAAAGATTTCTCTTTGTCCTACACAACAAAGGAGTCAAGACCTTTCTCAGAGGTGTTGAGGCCTAAATATACCCATCGATCTATAGCATCCTTTTCATTGTCTTTATACCATTTCTCAATACTGATCCTCTCTGATCTATTAAAATATTCAAATTTCCTTGAGAAGATTAGAATAAAAAAGGTGGTCATGAAAAAAAGAAAATATGACACAAGGACTTTAGCTATATTGGGTTTTAGGGTTTGGTTCACCTCTTAATTCCTATTTTACACTTAAAATCTATTAAGGATGAAAACCAGAAATTGCTGTAGGGAACAGGGAATTGAATTTAATCCAAAATTATTTATTAGAAAATTGTAGGAGGGGCAGTCAATTTGATCCTTGGAGACTAAAAGAAAATTACTTGGATGGTAGGTGACAGGAAGGAGTGTTACTTGACAGGAAGTGAAAGAAGGACCTGATTCATGAGGGTGAGGGAATGTCAAGTGAAAGAACAAGGTTAACCTCAAGGAAATCCACAATTCAAAGCACATTTCCCAGGGAGCCTGACCGCTCACGGCCATTCCAGTGAGACCCACAGGAAGTTCGGTGTACACTGAGGGACTCTGTTCATGTTCTTCCCGTTGCTGATGGGAAAGGGTTGCTGCCCATGCATCAGCAGGACATGTATCTAGCACAGCCAATCCAAAATGTGCTATTTTTTCAAAATCCCAGAATTTGTAAAGGACCCAAAATAAAGGTCCTTCACCACCAATGGAGAACTGGAAGAATGGAGAGCCAACCTGTCATCAAGTCTCACACTGGGTGAAGCTAAACAGCGACAGAATCAATCCTGTTTGCACATTTATCAAAGAATTAAAGATGATTCCTTAAAAGACAATTATCTCTAAAGCAAATTTTTGATTCAGTTAAAGATGTTACAGCATTTTATTTAAAGTAGCTAGAATCAGAATTAGCATCATTCAGCTTTCCAGATTAGAAAAAAATCTGTGTCAAACACCACCAAAATTCTTCAGGATTCTAAACTGAATATAAGTCAAATTTTTCTTTTGTCTTCACATCAGTGAGGATATCTTTAGCAAAGTCTGACTCATTTGGCATTATCTTTGATGGCAAGGAAGGAGTTGCAAATCCATATTTCTATTTTAAGTTTTTCTGGGCAAAGTAACATTAAGAATCCTACAATATTGCCAGGAATCTATATAACAGTATTTACCCTTCTTAGAAAATGCACATCTTAGGGTACCTCCATCAATAACTTTGTCAAAGGTCATGTACTTTTTAGAAGCACTCATAATATTACAGCAAAGCCTTGAAACAAAAGACTTCCCATAAGCATGTGACCAAAAATATTGCCAGGTAAATCAAGATGTAAGTGAGCTACTCCTATTTCAAAATTATTCTAACTATAGACTTACTTCCTCTTTCTCTCAATGAAGGGAAAATATACATGACATCCAACCACTTGTTACAAAATTTATTCTTGGAAAAGCTGATTAACTGTGGAACAGAGAAAAACGTTGAATCTGGCTCCTATTTCTTGACAAAACTCCTTGAAAAGATGCCACATTTATGAATATAACACTCTTCATAACAATAAGCACAATCTCTTTCAGAATTTTTGACAGGGTTTTTGATGGCAACACATGCCTCTGTCAAAAACAGTGAGTTACCAACATGCCACAAAGCAGCAGAGCCGAGGGTGGTGCCAAACACGACAGGGACTCCATCTGTGTTCAGGGAATCAAAATTCTTTCAGGCAAAGTTTTGCTTGGCTCAGAAACACTGTACCATTTTGAAACCATTGTCAATGTTTATAGTCTCCAAAAGAGGTTCATGGAATAAGATTTCTCTGATGGTGTGACATGTACATTCCAGCAAAACCCAGGCACCAGCTACCCTGAAATACATTGTTAGTTGTGTGGAGAAATTTAGTACGACAGCTCCATGATTGGTTATGAAACACCAGGAAAACACCCTTAGTTTCACAGAGTAGCAGATAGTGTAGGAGAGATATCTCTCCCTATTTCAAGCCATTGTCAGCCTGGTTATTCCCAGTGTGTGTGGTTTTACAAAGATCTCTGGACTTGTGTGTCTTCTTTCCTTTCTGGTGCAATTAACATTCTAGCAGATGTCAAATCAAAGTTTTCGTGGGGGCCAAACACAAGTAAATGTAAAATCCTAGTGCTACAAATCAAGCCTTTTCCCAGGAGAAAGCTCAGTGTCCACCAAAGCATTTCAGAATGCTCAGCTATTGGGTATTTCCTTACTTTTACCTGACATCTGGGATTCCACTGGCATCAACCCCAAAACACAGTAAACAAGCTTGCTTTTGTGTCGATGATGAGAGGAAAGGCCAAGGAAGTATACATTTCATTAGTTCACTCCTATGAATGCCTGAGAGCATGAAGCTCTTCTCATTCCTGCTATAATAATTGAATAAGCTCGATTTTCTGCCATGGGCAAAGAGAGCTTCCCTGCCTTCTTAGGTTTCTAACTCAGAGCAAAAGGATATTTCTAGCTTTCCCCATATAAAGTCAGATATTTCCATCCATTTCCCTCACTTTTTCCTCTCACAAGAAGAGAATGCGCAAGAGACTGGTCATCAGCCTGTATTTTATCAGCAGATGAGGTGTCTTCTTGAGCACCTTGCATTCACATTTCTGTTCATCTCTTTAATTTTGTCTCTTTAGTCTAACTTGTATATTCTTTCTGCCACCCATATTTATTCTTTTTTTAATTGATTTTATTTGTCTTTTTTTTTTTTTTTAGACAGGGTCTCACTGTGTAGTTCATATTGGCCCTGAACTCATTATTAGCCAAGGCCAGCCTTGAACTGGTGTCAGTCCTCCTGACTCTGCTTCCCGAGGGCCGGGATTACAGGAGTGAGCCACCATGCTTGACACTGTGGTGTGTGGTACCAGGAATAGAACTCAGGACTTGGTGCTGATCAGGCAGACTCCGCAACTGTGCTTTTTATATTGGTATATTTTTATACATACATTACGATCACATTCAACACTGAGAACTTGCACCTGTACATAACACATCTTGATTCTCATTTTTCCCATTCCCCTGCCCTCCCTACAGTCTCCACTCCTATATACAAAAGTTTTATTTTCTTTCTTTATACTATCAAATTTTTTCTTTCACTTCTTTACCTTCCCCTACCTGCCCTTTCCTTTTTTTCTTTTTCATGTTTTCTTCTTATTTCACATTATCTAGCATACACTTGGGGGTTCATTTACACCTTTAGTTTTTCATACTAGAGAAAAGATATGGTATTTACACATCTATGTGCTATTTATAAAATGGAGTATTAACCATAAAGAAGAATAAGTTTAAGTCATTTGTACTCAAAAGGATGTACCTTCAGGACATACTCGTAAGTAAAATAAATAATTGTATATTTATGTGTCCCTGGTCCTTTGGAGTAAGAGTTCAATACTCCCTATGTTCCAACAGCATTTCCTGAGAGTGCAAAGATAAATATAATCAAAAATTTTTCTATATGCCCACTCCTCTATCTTTCCTAAAAAAGCCTATTTAAGCTTCTGGTCTGGGTAATTCCTCCTGTCCTCTAACATGGTTTCCCAGAAAAATCTTTCATAAAAGGTACTGATTGAGAGTTCAAACATAAAAGTAAAAATGACTCCAGTTGTTTAAAATGGAAAAAATCATAATGCATGGATTGAAACTCCGAGATTATTGGAGACCTGAAGAAAATGGACCTGATGGGACTAAGACCCACGGGAAGGCACACTGCCATGTTCCAAGCAGTGGAGTAGTCACTACATGGATCTCGGTCACTGTTTCTGCTGCTACTGTTCGTGCCACTGACACCCTGCAGCACTCAGATATTTGTCACTGTTGGTGCTGGAGCCAGAAGGCAAAAGGCTGCATGTTCTGCTTATGGGATTGGGGTCCCTCTTTCCATAAGAATTTACCAGGACATCAGCGACAAGAGAGCTGAGAAACGCAACCTTGAATGTTTCTGCCTCAATGACACAGGGTAAGTATGGGCTTGACTACTCCTAGACAATACCTGCTACATTGCAAAATTATGCCTACTTAATAAAAAGGCATGTTGTTTTCCTACCAGCTCTCTTGTATATTATCCTAAGTCAGAACCCTGTACTAAAAGAGAAATGAGAATGGAATTTGAGCACCAAAACCATTATCTGAATTTTTAATGTTTGTTATATATTTTTCAATAACAAAGGTAGCAATTTCCACTTGCTCTCACTCAAATAAGATTTTTATTGCCTTTATAATCAACACATGCATGCAGACACTTGTCTTTTGTAAAGCACTAAAGGAATCTCTGATGGCCCAAATCTAAGAAACTAATTTAGTGGATGTGTTATAACAGGAAAATGCTGAGACCCTAGAAGAACACAGGTGAGAGGTGTGTTTGCAGGTACTGAGCCTAGGAAAATGGAGTAAAGGTTGACTCAAAAGGACAGAAGGGGAATATTTGAAAAGAAGGCTTATTGGAGGTGAGAGTAGAGTATTGATTTCATTTTCCTCTGAGAAAATGGTATGGAGAAGAAAAGAATGATAAAAACTAGGAGAAAGTAGATCCACTTAAACAGTGCAGATGACTAATACAGTATTCTATCTTATTTTGTTTGAAGTACTGTGATAGCAAGACTCCTTTTACATTCATACAGGTTGAGTGGAACTTTAAATGAACAAGAGCTGAGTTACACACTCAGATTAATGCCAGAAAACAGTTCAAGAAAAAGCCACAAATTTATAAAATGGAGAACAAAAGGTCAAAAAAGTCAGAGATTCAGTTCCGAGAGGATTACAGCACAGATGCTTTTGGGAAAGTCATAGATTTTGAGATGGACACTGGGCTTTTCCCGAGTCCCAAGAAGAGGCTGAATCACACCTTTCCAGATCTTAAGGACAAACTGCTTCTGATACCAAGGCTGCTGGGACCTGCCTGGCAAAGGGTGTGGATGAAAGGAATAAATTGATACAGAAAAGTAGGGTTAGAAATAAGAAACAAATTAAAGAAAAGAGACCAGAGACAGCAAAGATGGGGTTGGAAGGACTCATCAGTCAATACCTAATGAGTGCCACGTTTATTTTTTAGCCTTTTTTATACATCTTTTAGGCAGTGTTTATGTGTTGGTTAGTTTTGTTTATGTGTACAAAAGTTTAAAAAAGCAGAATCAGTGTGATTATATACTATAGTCAATACATCATTTTTTGATCATTTCTTTTATGTTATTCTTAGCTCTCTATTGTCTACTTAATGAATAGCTGTTTTTTTGACTTGTCTACTTCAAGGTTAAAAGAACAGGTATCTCTGTGTATGTCTGCTTCTAAGGTCACAGTATGGAGACTGCTTTAAGTTGTTTTTCTGTAGAAAGCCGCAGTTGTTTTGAGGGAGCTAAACAGTACTGGGCTCTGATCTAGAAATCAGTTTAACCCCCTCTCTTCCTCGAAGCCACTGCATCCATTTAGGCACAGATTTTATGAGTTATCAGGGAAGTGTCTGGAGCAGACTTTCAGGCCTGTTAACAGGGAGAGGAGAAGACAGCCATGGCTCTGTAGGAAACGCCTCCCAACACAAGGCCATGCATTTGACTTATGGGAAGTTTGGTGCCATAAAGTTCTATTAATACCACAAAAGTGCCTACTGTGATCCCATTGGTGGTATGCACCTTCCTTTCTGGCCCTTTTTGTTACCATAGCATTTTATCCAAGGGTCTGGCATTGCCTACATATCACAGCCA
The DNA here is from genome assembly GCA_004026965.1 of Petromus typicus. Classification (NCBI taxonomy): domain Eukaryota; kingdom Metazoa; phylum Chordata; class Mammalia; order Rodentia; family Petromuridae; genus Petromus; species Petromus typicus. The sequence goes on along the minus strand of PVIR01042576.1, from coordinate 2,225 downwards.
GGCAAAGAAATTCAGAGGCTTAGGCCAGTTGTTCCTTACTAAGAAGCAGTTTTGTACTTTTCTATAGATCTATGCTATTGTATATAGATCTAACACTCAAAATGGCCTCTGGCCACTTAATAGGTAGTCTTTGACTAGTTAGCAATGGCCAGGTTTGGGACTTTGAGGTTAGCCTGAGCTTTACATTATCTTTAAGCACACTGTGTCACAAACATGCATGAGAAGTTAGATATCTTAGTCACATTGCTCGTCACTGGGACAAAATCTCTGATACCTGAAACTTAAGGGGCCAGAGTTTATAGAACTTTCCATTCTTGCATGGTTTTCTGACTCCAAAGCAGGAAGCAATGGCAGAGGGCATAGCTGAGGAGAGGCTGCTCACGTCATAGTAATCCAGAAGCAGAGAGCCAGAGGGGAGCTGGGCAGGGAGATAAACTCTCCAGGTTGTGCCTCCATGGTCCACCTCCTCCAACCAGACTCCACCTCCTAACAGCAAGTCAGTTGAATAATCCAGTCATCTTCCAAAAGCCCACCTTTAAGTGCATGTGGCTTTGGGGAACATTAGTGTTATGTAAGATCACCAACACTATCCACAGATAGGGAGAGAAGGATGCCGAGAATAATAGGCACTGATTCTTCACCTTCTACTGAGACACTTTCCAATTATCTCTTCACCTAGAATCACAGCCACTTGCTAGATTAGCGATGCACATTTTTGATGAGGGACAAGGAAAGGTTGGTCATTGAGGAAGAAAAAGAAAGGTCACCAAGCCATTCAGAAGTGACTATAAGCCAAGCTATACTAACTATGTCATGACAATTATACATGTTTTTAACTTATGAGGTAGTTAGAGGTGATTAGGATTTCCAAGATACTAAATTCATGGTCATATTTTCTTTCCTTTGACATTTTACAGGTTTATTCCAGGTTTATTCTAGATCCAATAACATCTGCCACAAAAGATCAATAATAATCAAAAATAATCATAATGACAAGGCAAGTCTGCTTTAATTCACATCAATAAATCTTAGATGTTAGGAAATAATAACAAAGTATCTGCTCATAATCACTTACAGTATAAAGCATTTGAAATAAAACAATATCCCGGTATTGTAATTCTATATCTTAACAAACACACTTTCCCACAAGTTTTCTTTAACACACACACACACACACACACACACACAGGAAGAACTAGTCTAATTCGGTTGATATTTGACTTTCAAACTCCAGAAATGTTCCAGCCAGAGGGCCAGTTACTGTCACAGCTTTAAAGCTCCTGCAGTATGTACGGGGAGAACAATGCGCTGGGATGTGGGAGAAGCAAAGGCTCATGTCACATAAGAAGCTGGTAAGAAGAGGCTGCAGTCTGTGGAGCTGGCACCGAAGGGTGGCTCAGGAACAGTGGACTCCATCAGCACGAACTGTACATTAGCGTGAGCTGTCTGCTACTGTGATGCTTCTTAAGATGCAGGTTCTTGTGCACCTCACCAGACCTAATGAATTCAGATCCTGTCAAGTCCTGGAGTCCATATTTTTCATGGCTCTCCAGGAGAATCTTACTCATGGTAATATTTCAGAATCACTTCTGTAGGTGGCAAGGACCATTATGAGGGAGCGTGGGAGGGGAATACGAAAGCATGGAGAGAGGACATTATAAATATGAAATTTAGTGTTTAGTATTAGACTGAGTCAGGACAACATGAATCGGCACAATATTGTTTTAAATGCCCAAGTGACAATTAAAAATTGTCTAAGTGACTGAATAATGAAAGTAACCATAAAAATGGAATGGGAGGCTTAATTCATAGCCAGTAGAAATTGTCTATATTATTTTGGACAGCAAATAAATCACCCTTCTAGAAGAGAGAGATACAATACAGTGGGCCCTTGAATTACAAACTCACTCAGTTCCTGAAGGATGGTTTTAACTTCATTTGGTAGTAAGTTAGCACATCTGAGACCTGGATGTTTACCTGGGTACAGATTATTGACAACAAAAGTCAGATGAATCTTACACTAATTAACCCAAGTTCTTCATATGTCATAATTTGGGTTCATCATATCACTATCTGCTAATACTATTTGCCATTAAAAAATATTCTTGAACAAATATTTAGATATAAAAATAAATACATTTCATGCATATGTGCAAAATAAGGCAATTAAAAATATCAGATTTACATCTTTTTATCACTTTACAAAAAAATTGTTTTGGTACCCC
>PVIR01042575.1:0-12119 GCA_004026965.1 Petromus typicus | reverse complement strand
AAATAGATTATGACTAAGGTTTATCACAGGATTCAACATTGAGAATCTCATTAACAAAGAAGTCAGTCTTAGAATGTTTTTTATTTTGTTATACATCAAAATTACTTTTGAATACAGAAACCATTGAAAAGAAAGATAATTTGTTGCAGGGCTTTTGGAAAGCTTACGAAATCAACCAGAAGCTGGAAAATCTAGCCAAAGATATTCTAAAACAGATAAAAATATTTTGGCTTCTGGAATCAATGAATTCCAGTTTTTCTTGCTTGCTTACCCATGAGTCACTTTGCCCAAAGGCCAAAGTTCCAAAAAAGTAAATCCAATTGGCTAAGCTTAACTTAAGGGGCTTCCCTTGATGATCCACAGCCACTGATGGGAAAGATCTAAGAAGATATGTCCAAGTCTCCTAGCAACTTATGCCCAAGCGAACTAAATTAGCATGGTCTGGGCATGTAAGACCCACCTGAGAGTAGTTTCTAATAGCCATAAAAAGACAACTAGAGAGGAAGACCATGGGCTGTTGATTTTCTAAGAAAAGTTTGCTGTGGATAGTTTTCCTGATGCAACCTTAGCTGTTCTCATAGGAAGCGCTCAGGGCCTCACTGTCACTAGGAATTTCTGCTGTTCTCCAAAGGGGAACTTTGATCTTCACAGTGAACATCACTTCCTGGATCCAGTGTATATCCCCTCAGCCTGGTGGCACAGATCTGGCATCCTACCAACATATTTTTTCTGGCTTTGACCACTGGCTTTGGGCCTTCAGAGTGTAGATCCTCAATACCAGCAGTATGAGATTTTGCCATGGGCTCTTGGCCACTGGCTAGACTTGTGGAGGACATTGCCTTGGACTCTAAGCCTTTAGCAGGACTTATGTGGGATGTGGCTGTGGGACCTGAGACCTTAGTTGGAATCTTTGGACCTCAGATGTGTGGCTAATCTTAGCATTCCCCCATATTTGACTTTTTTGGTAAATACCATAAAATAATCCTGTAAAGTATGTGTCCTATATTAATGTATTTCCCTATCAAAACCCTGACTATAACACCTAATTTTAACAGATAAAGCAGAGTCCCAGAATTTGTCTTTCTTCCATGATTTCCCATATGAGGGGAGATAATTTAACCAAAGCAAAAACAATCAAGATGTTATAAGGAGAAGAAAGGGATTTTTAGATATGAACAAATATTCTACCAAAATATCCTAGCCAATTCGATAAGGAGAAAAAAAATTTTAAGAAAAAAGAATTAAGTAGTAAATATCTCAAATAAATAAATTAAGTATTCATTTTTAGACATAAGGTCAAGCTAAAAAATTCAATAGAATCAACAGAAAATTGCCATTTCCTTGTCTGCCAGAAGTGTTGATAGTCCTGGAAGACTTTCAAGTCCTCCTTATGGACTGAGCCTACAAAGACACCCACCAGGGTCCTTGTCCTTGGAAATTCTCACTCAGAAAGCAGCCCACTGTCTGGCCTCTAGATTTTTTGTTCACATTTGCCTAAGTCCTAAAGATGGATGTTCTGAGCCACATTCCTTGATAGCTGGGGGAGGGGGGAGGTGTTCCAAAAAAGAAGAGATTAGAAAACAAAACAAAATTTAACCTAATGTAGTAGCGTATATCTACAATCCCAGCACTGCAGAGGCTGAGGCCAGTTTGAGCTACATATAGTGAGTTCAAGGGTAACATGGACCATACAGAAAGACCCTGTCTCAAAAAATATACATATAAAGAGGAAACAGATGGCTAGTCCCAGACAGAGATTATTGCAAGTGGTTGACACCTAGAAGATTTCTCCTGTATAAAGTGATAATACTCGCTTACTATGCTCACACACCTCTTTCCACAGATTTCCATAGGTTGGATAGCCTCCCTGTTCCCCACAATCTCCAGCCCTTCTCCATTAAGTTCAATAAAAGCATCAGGAGCCTAGTTCCTCTTTGACTCCTACATTACCATGCCTTAGGTTGGACCACATGGTCCATTTTGTGTGTTCTTTTTCTTGTTAAAAAGAAAATGTATAAAACCTGTGTAAATGAGGGGCCGGGGATTTAGCTCAGTGGTTCAGGTGCCTGTCTTGCAAGCACAAGGACCCAGGTTTGATCCTCAGTAACCACATACCATACAGAGCTTGGAGACTCACACCCAGCAGCAACCAGTACCACATACCACAGTGCCAGGCGTGGTGGCTCACACCTGTAATCCCAGCACTCGAGAGGCAGAGGCAGGAGGATTGCTGTGAAGTGAGTTTGAAGCTGAGCTCAGGGCCAGCCTGAACCACAAAGCGAGACTCTGTCTCAAAAAACCTAAAAAAAACAAAAAAACAAAAACCTGTGTAAATGAAAATAAAAATGTTTTCCAAAAGATACCTTGAAGGAGACTTGAGTAAGACAAATATCAGAAGACAATCTTTATGAAAATATAAATTAGCCACAGCTTTTTGAAAGATAGTTTGATTGTATCTATTGAAATTTTAGAAAGATATACTCTTTCACCTACGAGTTCTGCTTTTCAGTGTCTACCCAATAGAAATACACTCTAAATTATGATACAGTGTATGTGCATAATTTTTATGGCAGGATTTTCTGTAATAGCCAAAGAGTGAACATAATCAAAATGTTTATGAAAAGGTGACAAGAAAATTAAATTCACACTATGTTAAAATGTGCAACAGTTTGAAACAATTATGTGTATTCTGATATACAAAAGATTCTAAAATATGTTGAGAGAAGAAGTAAACTAAAGTGGACAGTATTACCTTGTTTATGTAATACTTTAATCCTACATTTTTGTTTATGAACCTGTGGGTATGTGTAAATGCATAGGAAAGTGGCTAGAAAGATGTACATCAAATTATTCGAGGTGGTTACCTGTGGATACAAGTGGAACTTGGGAAAAGAGAATTTTATTTCTTATTCAATGGTTTTGCTCAGAATTTTTACAATAAAAATATGCTTATGAATATTTCTATGATCTCATTATAATTTTCAAAAAGAGAAAAATTATTCTTTTTTTTTTTTTTTTGAGACCAGATCTTGCTTTGTAGTTCAGACTGGCTCCAAACTCACTATGTAGCTCAGGCCAGACTCACAGCAATCCTCCTGCCTCTGCCTCCCAAGAGCTGGAATTACAGGCGTGAGCCACCATGCTTGGCATTGTGGTATGCAGTTATCAGGGATCAAACTAAGGACCTGAGCTTTCCAGGCAGCTCAAGAAACACAGAGCTAAATCCTTGGCCCAGAAAAACTGTTCTAATGACTGAATAAAGTAAAAATTAAAACAAATCAAGATCAGAGAAAAGGGGAACATTGAAGAAACTGCTATCATCATACAAACAAGAAGGACCAGATTTCAAAGTGGACAGCAGCATTTAGAATGAAGAAGACACAGCTAAAACAGAGATATGCAAATTGGCTTCATAATTATTCAGATGTGGGCATGAAAAGGAAGGTGCAATTTACTCAAACAAATAACCTGGGAAGAAAAGCAAGCTTGGAGAAAATATGAGTTTAGGTTCAGGCACATTTTACAAATGTGGAGATGGTCCTTAGACATTAGGTAGAGATAGATACAAGGGGTCCACATATGAATGGGGTCTGAACCTCAGATCTACCAGACCCCAGGGGAACTGCATATAAATGGAGAAGAGCAAAAATCCGGGCAGTATAATGAGAAACAAAAGCACTGCCCTTTAAGGCAGCAGTCTCCAAATTTTGGGGCACCAGGGACTAGTTTCATGGAAGACAATTTTTCCACAGAACTGGGGATGGGAGGATGGTTTCAGATGATTCAAGCACATTTCATTATTGTGCACCTTATCATTATTACATTGCAATATATAACTACATAATTATACAACCCACCACAATGCAGAATCAGTGGAAGCCTTGACCTTGTTTTCCTGCCACCGGATGCAACCATACAATTGCAGTGCATCAGCCTCTTTGCCACAACACAGCTTGCCACCAGACGCAGCTTCATTATCAACTGCCATTCACTGATAGGGTTTTGATACAAGTCTGCAAACAATTGACTTGTTATGGCCCCTCTGCAGTCCAGCTTCACTGCTAATGTTAATTTGTTTGCAGCTGCTCTCTAGCACTAGCATCAATCCCTACTCATTGGGCATTAGAGTCTCATAATCTAGATAACCTAGATAACCTAGATCCCTTGCTCGCACAATTCACAATAAGGCCATGGACCAATATCACACTAGGGTCTGTCTCAGTTATTTTTTTCATTGATATGACAAAATATCAAACACCTGAAAGTTTAGGGAAGAGAGATCTATTCTGGTTCATGTTTCAGTACATAGTCTGCTGATTCAGTGCCATTGGTAGCGAGCAGGATGGCATGGCAGAAGGGTATGGTACAGGAAAAGTTCACCTCAAGGAGGCCAGGAACCAGAGAAAGTCAAGGGAGGAGTCACGAAGGAGATTCACCCTTCCAGGTCATGCCCTGCGTGACCTGTCTCCTCTGACTAGACCCCACCTCCTAATGGTAAGTCAGCTATAATTCCCACACAAAGCAATCACCTTCCAAAGTATGAGGCTTTGGGAGCCATTTTGGATACAAACCCTGTAAAGACCTCTGTTTTCAGCAATGACCCAAGAAGATGCCATAAGAAAGACTGAAAAGGCATCACCATGAAAATTAGAGGAAAATCAAAAAGGGGAGATATATGTAATCATTAATCATGATATGCAAGTCAGCAAAATCTCCTATGTTTTCACCCAGGAAAATAGAGCAGGAGCTTCCATCCTTTGGCTCCAAGTGGAAGTTCAGGAACACAGTGGAAGTGTACTTTCTGTAAACTCTGGCCTATTATTTATTGCCAGAAATAAAGCAGTACATTTCTGCCAGGTATTCTCAGTTTATGTAACAGACAGGTGCAAGGAGCAGAACGCCACTCATTCTGATAATAAAAGATGTGAATTGAGCAGAGGATTCTGCCTTGCCAAAGACACAAACACCATACTCAGAAGGTGCCTACACATTGCACTGTACTTTCCCATGCAGCTTTATGCCCATGACCGCCAAATGCCTTTGATACCAATGGCATCAAGTCAGCAAAATCTCACATCCTTTCTCCTAGGAAAACAGAGCATGAGCTTCAATCCTTTGGCCCTAAATAGAATTTCAGGAAGACAGTGGAACTGTACTGTGCTGTAATATTACGTGATCATTAATAATGATATGTCAGTTCAAATGGATTAAGAGATCCCTAGCAGATTTGCAGAATATAGTTCTGGTTTGTGGGTGACTGACACGTAAGCCAGCAAATTGAGGTAGAGAGACCTACCTTGGTTGTGGGAGGCACTGATCAGTAGAGAAATAAGAACAAAGTATCCCCATTTTGAAAGCAGCTTTTGCCAGGAACTCTGAACATTCTTCAGCCTTTCATTACAGACTTGTACCAGGGATTCGACAGTAAGCTTCTAGGCTTTTGACCTTAGAATAATGCTTCACCATGAGACACTAGTTTACTGTGCAATCTGCCCATCATGGACTGGGTGCTGTATGACCCACCCAGTCACAGAGTTACACATACACATCAGTAGTTCACCATCAAATAAAGGTAGTATATATGTGGTCAGGCCCATAAGTGCTGATCAAAAGATGACCTTAGCAAAAAAAATCCAGTGGACTGAAAGACTCATTCTGTAGATAGCAGTCAGCTTCTTTCCTCAGCTACTTTTGTCACTGGCCAGGAAATTCATGAACAAAATGGACATGGTGGGAGGGAGGGGATTATGCATGGGCTTAGCAATTTGGATTTCCACTTACCAAGAATGACCTATCTACAGCCACTGCTGAATGTCCAATTTGCTAGCAGAAACCAGTAATAAGTCCTTGATAGGACACCATTCCCAGAGTGATCAGTCTACAGTTTGGTGGCAGGTTCATTATACTAGACCACTTCCCTCATGGAAAAGACAACACTTTTTCCTTTAAAAGAAGACATTTATCCTAGCTCTGGGTTGCTTTCCCTGGCACATAATTCTTCTGCCAAAACTACCATGGATGTATGGAATGCTTCAGACTGTTATGGTATTCCACACAACAATGCTTCTAATTTTTAAAAAATGCACTTCCATGTAAGGATATCACATATGCCTGGGTAGGAAAAACAAACATAGCAAAAATAGCCATACTTCTGAAAATCATATACAGATTTAACAGAATCTCAATTAAAATTTCAACAGCATTCTTCATACAACTGGAGAAAACAACTCTGAACTACATATGAAACTAGAAGTGACAATGAATAGCAAAAGCAATCCTAGGTAAAAAGAGCAAAGAAGGAGGCATCACTATACCAGAAATGCTGTAATATCACAAAACCATTGTGATAAAAACAGCATGGTACTGGCACAAAAGCAAACATGAGGATCAATGGGACACAACAGAGCATGCGCGTACAACTCCAAGTAATTCAACTACTTGATCCTTGCAAAGGGGCCAAAAACACACACTGGAAGAAAGATAGCCATTTTAATAAATGGTGGTGGAAAACTGGCTATCCACATGCAGAAGACTGAATCTAGACTTACATCTCACCATGTCCTAAATTAAATTCAAGATAGATTAAAGAACTAAATGCTAAACCAGAAACAACATATTGAAAGACAAAACAGATAAAAATCTTAAAGTCATAGGTAGAGGAATGAACTTCTAACTAAAATCTCAATTGCAGAGAAAGCAGTTTTGAGAAGCAATAAATGGGACCAAATCAAATTAAAAAGTGTCTGCTCAGAAAAGGAAAAAAGCAACAGAGTGAGAAGACAATCTACAGATTGGGGAAAATTTTTGCCAATGATTCCTTGGCCAAAAGACTTATATCTACAATATATAAGTAACTAAAAAAAAAAAATTAGACTTCCCCCCAAATAAAAGAGCAAGTCAAAACATGGGCAAGTAAAATGAATAGACACTTCACCAAAAATAATGTACAAATGGCCTTTAAATATGCACAGAATGCTTAACATCACTGCCATTAGAGAAATACAAAGTAAAACAACAGAGATTCCATCTTATCCCTGAAAGAATGGTTATCAAGAAGAAATAAAACAATGAATGCTGGGGCCGGGGAGTTAGCTCAGTGATTCTGGCGCCTGTCTTGCAGGCGCAAGGACCCGAGTTCAATCCCCGGTCACCACATACCATACTGGGCATGGAGACTCACACCCAGCAGCAACCAGTACCACATACCACAATGCCGGGCGTGGTGGCTCACGCCTGTAATCCCAGCGCTCGGGAGGCAGAGGCAGGAGGATTGCTGTGATGTGAGTTGGAGGCTGAGCTCAGGGCCAGCCTGAACCACAAAGTGAGACCCTGTCTCAAAAAAAAAAACCTTAAAAAAAAAAAAAACAATGAATGCTGGGAAAGCTTTGAGGAAAAAGGAATCCTTCTACATTAGCACAACCACTATGAGAGTCAAGGTGGAAATTCCTCAATAAACAGAAGCTAGAAATTCCACTTGACCCATTTATTCCCTTTTAGATATCTTCCAAACAGAGTTTAAAACACCCTATTACAATGAAATATCGATACCTATGTTTACAGCAGCACAATTCAAAATAGCTAAATCTTGAAGTGGTCTATATGTCCAACAGATGAGTTGATAAAATGTAGTATTTATACATAATGGAATACCACTCTGCCATAAAGAAAGATAAATGTGAGTCATTTATAGGAAAATGGATATACTTTGCAACTATAACATTAAGTAAAATAAATCAGATACACAAGCTTATATATCGCATGTCTTTTCTTATGTAAGAAATCCAGAGTAAAACTGAAAAGCACAATAAAAAGGAATAAGGGGAAAAATCCATCTATTTCTCTGCCATACTGAGTAAGTGCTGCTTCTGTATGGGCAGGCCTCTGGCGTGGGACTGGCCCACTTTCCCCACAGCACTCAAGGCTTGAGTTCCAACACAAACACCATGGCAGGAGGAGCCCACGGAGACTCCATCTTCTTGTCTATCCACACTGATGCTTAGGCCCTGCCCTCTCCTGTGATTGGCATGTGGGGAGGAGCCCCCGGAGGTTCCATTTACTTGTCTATGCACACTGAATAAGTGACAGGGTAGTGCTAGGACTTAGGTAGAAGCCTTCAGGGCGTGACTGCCTTATCTGCCAGTGAAAAAAATACCCACTGGAAGAGTGAAGAAATCCTGTTGACTACAGTCATTGCTGAGTTTGTGGAGTCAGTCTCATATACAAGATGCTGGACTCTTGCAGAGTTCAAGTCAAAAGAAATTCATAGAATTCAACTCATGTATTAGAGCCAGAAACTATACAGGGGATGACAGCTGTCTCCCTGTGACTAGCCAACTCTGATCTGAGTGGTACTGGCCATATTATCTACAAGAGACAGCAGATCTGTACTGTGAAGGGACCTTTTGATAGGGTTTTTGGCTTTGTTTTTTGTTGCTGTTGTTGCTGATGTTGATCATTTTATTTCTTTTCTCTGACCTACCTTTCATTTTTCATTTCTCTACTCTATTGGTGTTGAGTTTGTCCAATTTTGATTATTTTCTTCTCCCAACTACTCTTATTGTTACAGGAAAGGAAAAACAGTCTCCTGTTAGCCTGCTGCTAGTCTTAGCATGTTCCCCATCATTCAGACAACATCGGGCTCATTCAGGTTAGTATGGCCGTAGACATTCCTCACCATTCAGAAGCTGTGAGTGGCACCAATCAATAGGCTTTGACCTGTATAGAATAACAAGGGAAAGAAGAAGGATGAGTACCCATTTAAAGAGCTACAGTCTTCTTGAGTGGATGGACACTTTGGTGTCACTATATTCGGACATGAGTCTCCAAGTCTCTAGGATTTTCCACTTTCCAGACTCATACTAGTGATTCCGCAGTCAGCTTCAGATGTCTGACCTAGGACTGGCACTACAACCTTCATTCCTCTTATTCTGTGCCTTCTGTAGCCTTGGGCTAGGCATCTACCGTACCCTCAGCTTCTCCAGCACACAGATGGCCATTGTGGACTCTCTTGGGCCTGAGCCTACAAACAGCCATTGGGGAATCCCCTGAATCTGATCCTGTAAGACTACCTAAAACAAATCTATAATTACACATGTATTTTCTAATACTTCTTTTCCTTGAGAGATCCCCACCGCATAAAACATGGGTGTTAAGTTGGGACAGAATTTGTAAAAGAGGAAAATTATTTATATGGTTGTCTATTACCTAGAGTAAAAGCGAAGAAAGTATGAAGGCAACTGGTGAGGTACAAGACCAGTTTACACGAAAGTGAAGAACTGACAGCAGGTGTTGTGGCTTCTGTCTAGACCATCTCCCTGAAGCTTCGTACACTCATCAGTGGGGCTTTTCAGAGGTCCTCCAATTATTGGGGGCACCTTTGAAGTAGATTATGGGGCCCATTTATTTTCCAGTCCCTTCCATTTCTTTCACTTCCAGCCACTAAGTGAGCAGTTTTGCACTACCATGCATGCACTGACCACAATGACATGCTGAAACCTCCAAAATTATGAGCCTTAATAAATTTTTCTCTTTGTAAGCTGATTATCTTCAGGTATTTATTGTAGTAAAGGAAAACTAACTAACACACCTAGCCATCTCATTTCTGGGTATATATACAACAGACTTGACATTCATGGAATTGAACTAAGTATTCATAAACAGATGAATGCACGAAGAAAATGTGACCTAAATATAGAAAGAGAAAAGGAGGAGAAAGACAGAGAGAGAGAATGGAATACAACTCAACCTTTACAAGGAAAGAAATCTTTGCCATTTTGCAACAACACAGATGAACCTCAAAGACAACCTAACTAAAATAAGCCAGGAACACAAAGACAAATATCACATGATCTGATTTATATGTGGAATCTAAAAAAATGTAAACTCAGAAGTAAAAATAAAATTAGAGTAACCAGAGGTTTGGAGGATAGAGGGAGAAGATGGAGAATGGTTGTTAAAGAGTATAAAGTTTCAGGAAGACAGGAGGAAATATGAGGCCGTGGCTTTAGTTCAGTGGTTCCAGTGCCTGCCTTGCAAGTGCAAGGTCCTGGGTTTGAACCCTGGTAATCACATATAACAATACTGGGCGTGGTGATTCATACTCACCAGCAATCAGTACCACATTCCACAATGCTGGGCATGGTTGAGGCTGAGTTCAGGACCAGGCTGAACTACAAAGTGAGATCCTGTATGGAAAAAAAAAAAGACAGGAGAAAATAATTTAGAGATCTAGAGCATAGCAGAGTGACTATAATCAAAGAAAATGTATTGTATATTTCATAATAACTAAGAAAATAAATTTCAAATGCCTCTCCATAAAAAATGAGATAAGCCAGGTGATAGATATATTAATTTCATTTAATCATGTCACTTTTTAAATATATATATATATGTATATCACATTATACTCCATAAGTATATAGTTATGATTTTTCACTTTAAAGTATTAATTTTTTAAATTCAGTGAACCAAGTTCATGACCCATCAATGAATTATTATTCAGTGTTCAAAAACAACTAGTACACAGCGTCTGATCTTAGTCACAGACAATTGTGTCAGTTTCCCTAATCCACTTACATGACACAGAAACACAGAACCGACATGACACGGAGACAGAGATGTGAGGAGGCTGCTTTGGAAGGATAAGAGTTGACGCATTCTAGGATGACGATACGGAAGCTGTACAAAGGCAGACAACAGGCTGGAGGAGAATAACAGAAGTCAAATGCAAATACATGTAAAGGCCCAGAAGCCGGAAGTCTCTGTATAACTGACAAGTTATAAGTGTTTAATTGGAGACCCAGGGGTGGAAGAGACCAGAGCAGCCGGGTATCAGGGGCTGCCTGGTTACCTGACTGAGCATACAGCAAGGATAAAGAATAATAGAAGACAAAGACAAAGGATTGTTTTTACCGGATGGCCTAAATGCCACAAGGCTAAGACCATGAGGCTCCGAACTTGCCAGTATTTACTGATCATACAATATTGCAGGGGGTGTGAAGGGAAATGCAGGGAACAGCTGGGGCTAAGGTGCTGATGAGGGCCTGGTTTGTAGAAAGGGGGGAACGATAAGTTCCTGTAAAAAAATGGGTCACAATTAACAAGCGTTTTCTTTAGCTAACACTGGTTCTGAAGAATGGATACAGAAGAGTCAAAATGTCCTCAGCTACAGTGTTTTGTTGCTATTAGAGGCACCACAGTATCACTGACCACTGAGGACTCAGCTGTGACTACTGGCATCAGGACTTCTGCCTCCCTGCACCGCTGAAAATTCTTCTAGCAAGTCACATAGGCCTAGAACAGACTCATAATTTTATCAGTGGCTAAAAAATAATCCAATTCAATAATATTTTATAGCCTGCTTAGCATAGTTTCAAGCTGGTCCCCAGCAGCTGGGCATGGGGGCATATGCATATAATCCCAGCATTCTGGGAGGCTGAGGCAGATGATGTTTAAGGACAGCCTGGGCAACTGAGTAATTTACCAAGACTCTATCTCAAAAAAAAAAAAATTGGAGATATAACTGAATATCAAAGCTCTGGGTTCAATCCCCAGTGCCACTGCCAAAGAGAGAGAGGGAGAACAGCATGGCTTACAACCAATTCTTGGATTTGAAAGACTCTGAGACTGTGTTTCTGGGTAATGATAAGCCCAAGGTATAATCCTGAGATTCTGGATGACTCAGTGAAGTAGACTGCAAGGGCTGAAGGAAGAATCAGAAAGAGAAGGTCATAAGGCATTTGGTGCAAGCCTAGGCATATGCAGGTAGTGCCTAGGTTTGTTGGTAGAAAGCACTAAAAGTTCAAAGCAGATATGAGAAATGTCAGGTCAGGTCCAATAGAACCTTCTCCAAAGATGAGAATGTTTTATACTTGCCCTACAGCACCCACTAGCCACTAGTTCTAAATAAACATTTAGAAACTGAGAAACTGATCAGTTTTATTGATTTCAATTAATTAAATAGCGACCTATAGCTAATGGTTACGATAACAGACAGTATAACAAATAACTGTTGGGAAGATAAATATAGACAATTAAAAGTACCACAAGAGATGGGTCTAAAATACCAGGGACCTGTTGGTGCCTTTTACTTTGATGGGAAAAGGCAACATAACCTGTGT
>PVIR01042574.1:0-12676 GCA_004026965.1 Petromus typicus | reverse complement strand
CAGGGAAACAGACCACACATCATGGCAGACTACTGAAAGGATTGTTTCCCAAACCTGAGTGGATTCTGTGACCAAGGAGAGAGGACTATGCTTGCAAGATCTGAAACCTCCCTGACTCTCTCAAGGATGTTTATCAGTGGGAACCAGAGGTCTGGCCTGTGGGAGCTGCTGCACATAGAAGGGGAGCTTGCTTCACATGGGGTCACTGAGGCTTGTGTGCATCCTAGTAACAGAAAACACATGGTCCCCAACCTGTGCTGTCCTTTTGTGTGTCATAAATTAGAGTACGACATCAGCGGCTCCTTTCTTACGTGCATTTGTCTATATTTTTAGACTTTTCATCACACAGCTTATATTTTGGGGTTTCCCCAACACCTGTAGCTTTTTAAAATTGAATCCTTTATTGGTACATTTTATATACATATCATGATCACATTCAAGATTGGAAATTTGTACCAGTATATGACATGAACTAATTCTCATTTTTACCCATCTCCCTACCAACCCTACTACCCCCACCCCTACACACATATGCTTTCTTTTTCTATTTTTTATAAGATTGTATTTCCTTTTTCCCCTTATTACTTTCCCCTATCCCTTTGAATATTTTCTATTTCACAAAATCTATCATACATTCTAGAAGTCATCTACATCTTTAGATTCTCATACCAGAGAAATGATATGGTATTTACATATCTGTAACCTATTTATTTCACTTTTGAGTATGTCCTCAAGATATGTCCTTTTGAGTATGAATGACTCAAACTTATTATTCATTATGACAGAATAATACACCATTTTATCTAAAAAATACATATTCTTTATCCAATCTCCACCAATATCTATAGCTTTTGTTGCCATCATTTACGTGGCATTTCTCCACTGGAGTGGTGTGCCATAACTGAACTAACATTCTGTATCTGTAAAACATGCAATACAACCGTTGTTCTCTGTATCTTTAGGTGTAATGAGACATGGCTCAGAATAGGCCTCAATAAACACGTATAATTGTTCCTTAAACAATACTACAACTACTAACATGGCATTTCATCTGTATGAGGCATTAAAAGCAATCTACAGATGACTGACCATATGTAGCAGTGTGGGCATAGGTTATATGCAAAAAACTCACCATTTTATATAGGACATGGCTGTGGTCTGGGAATGAATCTTCCTGTATATCAAGAGACAACTACAGTCAGGTCATTTTTTTGTTAAAAATATTATAAATATCACCTGTTATAAAATATTTTAGCTTAGTTAGAATGAAGGTGACAAAGAGGGGAAAGATTCAGGACCATGTAAAGAGCCCCAGGGAGCAGAGTCTCCATCAGGCCGAGACTGGGTGTCTAAGCTGCTCTCGTGTCTCACAGTTTCTATCGACTGTTTTCAGGATTCCTTCGAGTTCTTCTGAGTGCACAGTAGTGAACTCCCCCTGGAAGGCTGCTGAAGGACTGGACAATCTAGTGATAAATTGCTCTGTAAACCTTGAATGGAAAATATTGCTTCACAATTCTGGTTGAATAGGAAGTGGAATGAAGAAAATCCTCCAAGTATGTATGAAACTGCTTTTTCATGCAACAGAGTGTCATATATTTGCATTTTTGAGTTGTACATCTTGTTTCACCTTGTGTAGTTGTTTTCTTACCCTTTTTAACTTCTCAACACATTGTAATGGCCAATAGGCAAATAGGTAAAACAGATCTGTGGCAGATGCAAAAGAAATGTCAGTGCATTTGCTAGGGTTTTATTATGCCCCCAAATGTACCTGTTGGAAACTTAGTCCATACTAAACAATTTTGGGAGGTGACATCTCATGGGGGGTGTCTAGGTAATGAGGTACTACTCCCTTGAGTAGCGATTCACACTACTGTTAGGAGAAGAAGTTCTTCATAAAAGGATGTCTTTCACACACAGACACACACACACACACACACACACACACACACACACACACACACACACACCATGACATGCTTTCCATGGTATGGCACAGAAAATTGCTTGTACACAGATATTGAACTTCCCAGCCTCTAGAACTATTATTTTCTTTATAAATTATCAAACTATGATATTCAGTAGGTTGCACAAAAAGGCTGTAACAGATTGTTCTACTTCTTTCAGAAAATGACTTAAAGAAGCACTTATTGCATTTCTCTTTTATTAAAAGTAAGGAAACAAATTTTATGTATATGGGGGGTGGTAGGGTGGGTAGGGCTATGGGAAAAAATGAGAATTAAGTTGTGTCTTATACTGGTACAAATCCCCATTATGGAGTGCAATCATGATGTGTGTATTTAATGTACCAATAAAGATTAAAAAAAAAGAATTAAAGCAGCAGACTTTGGATGGGAGATTCGATTTCAAAAACTTATTTTCTTTTCAGACAAAGGCACCTACATAACCTTTGTCTTCCAACATTTTAAAAAAGTGTCAGAAAATTCCATGAATCCTCTAGAAGAATTTTAAAAAACTAGAGTGACTACTGGGTGGGCGAGGACGAGTGAAAGTGAGGACTAAGCCTGTGGCAGGCACAGAGCACTGCTGCAGACATCAGCGCATGGAATTCTCCCAGCAAGTTTGGGAGTGCAAAGCATGACTGCTCGTCTTACTCAGCACCAGAGAAAACCCTGGACAAGGAAACCTGCTTCTGTGGTCAAGCACTTCATCCCCCATGCAGTACTGGAAGCCAGTGCGGCTGTTCCCACCCTTGAGGTGTTGGAGGTTTTGTTGAGAATTTCTTCATGGTCAAAATCTCATATTTTAACAAAAGAAGAAAACCATCATCAGGTAGAATGACAATAAGTCCCTGTTTTAGCAACTTACAAAGATCAATCACTTTCTAATGAGAAAGTATATCTTCACACAGTAATGAGTTTCAAATACGAACATGTAACGGCTGCGCATTTTTTTCTTGAATATAATTCTACTATTCTAAACATTTCACTATGTGTAGGTAAAAAAACAAATTCCTAATGCTCCAGCCATTCCAAATTTAGATCTAATTCCATATATATATTTATGGAAAATCTCTACCTGGACCAAGTTTTTAGAAAGCACATTGGCTAAGTTCTTGGTCTTTTGCTAACATCTGTTTATGCTTTATAATTTTTTGAGAAAGTCTCCCTGGCTCCTATTTTTTTTTAAATCAAATATTTCTTTTTTCTTTTCTTTTTCTTCTTTCTTCTTCTCTCATTCTCTCTTCCTTTGTTTCCTTTCTTGTTCATTTGTTTAGAAAGATTCTGGAATAATCCCTTAATGTTTAGTTTAGAAGTCTGAGAGGTAAGTGGATATATTCATCATCCCTCATGGTTGCTAAGTCCTGATTCACTACATTTTTGTTTTGATATGTTTGTCTTTGAAAACTAACACCTATGAACAAGTTTACTCCATCAAAACCAAATTAGTTAGTGTCAGTCAACCAATCAAAAACCTTACTCACCCCAAATGAAAAACAAACCTAGTGACTCAGGTCTGTCTATCTCTCTCTCTCTCTCTCTCTCTCTCTATCTATCTATCTATCTATCTATCTCTCTTTTCCTGTCCTGCAGGTTGAACCTAGGGACCTTGCTCTGAGTTACATTTCTAGTTCTTTTTAATTTTTTTTTGAGATAGACTCTCTATTAAGTTGTACAGGCTAGACTTATGGGATCAAACTAGCGATCCTCTTGCCTCAGCTTCCCAGAATGCTGGATTTTCAGGCATGTATCGCCATGCCCACACCAAGCTCAGTTCCCATTTTTGGTTCAAAACCAGACAACAAATTTCTTTCCTTCTAAATACAAGGTGAATTTCTGAATGTACCAAATGAAAATTCATATTTAAGTTGCTCTTAAAATGTATTCATTTTAACATCCATTATGTTTTCCAGTCCTTTAAAGTTCTCCATACACAGTTCACCTTAGCAAAGGTATTCAGGAAGGAATAAGAGTGTAGGAGATGGTGGTGGTCCATCTTGTCCTCTCTCAGATATATTGTTTTAGCACTAGACCAAGAGCAATTCTCCTCAGCTATACAGGCCACAGCAAAGTTGTCAAACACAGACTCTCGTGGACTTTGCAGATTTGATACACTAGAGGCCAGCTATTTGTCTTCAAAGATGCTGGATAATTTAAAGTTAATTTGCCAAAATGCATTAAGTTTTCTATTGTAGGCAATTTGGTAAACACTTTGGTGCAGAGAGCCTACTCTGTACCAAGCACAGAGCTAAGCACTCTCATTTTACACATGTCAGCTGAGTGCTTCTTAGTCTTTCTCCACGTATGGATTTCATACTCAGTAGTTAACCATTGTTGATATTTTCATAGGAGAATATCTTTTCCTATCATATTTTAATATTTTTGCAGGTTAGGAGAAAACTATTTAAATATTATATTTAATGTACCAATAAAGATAAAAAAAAGAATTAATGAAAACTTTCATTAATTCTAATTTCTAAATTTCAGTTTCCTTGCTCTGTGGTAACAGACTATGTCACCTACAGAATTTTAGTTGTTTAACATAATTCAGTTTATTTCCTGTTGGAGAAGCATATATTCCAGCATGGGAGCTTCTTTTGGAAGTTATATTTATATAACAACTGTACCAGAAAAGCTCACAAAAATTTTTCACTGAAAATTTGATTAATATGTATGAATTTTTCCAGTCTTCACAGTCCTCAAGAAGATGTTGCAGAAAGTTTAATCCTCACACTGGGAATTTGTTCCGTATGTTAGTTCTTAGGCTGCTGGTCCATGTCATAATGCTGATCTCTGGGAGAAGGGTGAGAAAGATCCGCTTTCTACAAGAACAAACAGGAGACTCTGGCCAAAGTCTTTTTGAGAAAATTGGAAACTATGGTCTGCAGAGTGGAGAGTATAGGTAAATGTGTTCCCTACATTCCACCCTCTGATGCAGAGAAATAACACTAAAAGAAATGAGTATACATAATATTGTGGAAAATAGAAATGTTGAATTCCATAAGTAAATGCTGAATATTAGATGCCATAAGCGCCTTAACAGTTAGAATTGTAAGTTAGATTGTAAGACTTAGTGTCAGGATCTGCATCTACTGATAAGCACCACACCGCATCAGGAAAAGACCTGGAGAAGAGGACCTTACCAGAAGAAGAACACCCGGAGAGACTATGTCAGAAATCAGACTCTTCAAGCCTGTAAAAGAGGACCGATTTTGGAAGTCGACAGCCAGGCGCTCCTAAATTTGACCCGCTAGGCTACTCTCAGTGTTGGCCACAGGACGCCAGGCTCTGCCAGCCTTGCACTCCTCAAGGTCAGCTAACCGGGCTACTCTCGGTGCTGTCTAACTGGACATCGGACTGGCTGGTCCCCTTCCGGAGATTCTGCCTCACGACTTCGTGGCCGTGCTGCGGGACTCCAACCGGAGGCTTTGCCAGATGACTGCCAGACATCTGACTCTTTGCGTCGGTTCCTGACACTGGACTGGACCGGGACTTTGGAAATCCAGTGGTGCAAACTTGGGACTCTTGGATTTGGTAAGACTCCCTCTCTTTGGTGTAAACAGTGTGTTGCATTATTGTGTGCTGTGACCTTGTGCCTTGAGTAAAGTAGAAGTAAAAGCAACCTCTATGTTGGGTCCTCTTTCTGATCGTCCACTCTGCTCAGAGATGCTGTGCACAAGAGAGAGATCGCTGGCCTTAGAAACGGCGAACAAGACAGAAGGTGCCAGTCACTGAGTGCTGACACTGAAATCTGAAATGTTTCAAACACAAAAGCCTGGTTATAACAAACATTTCTAGTACTTTTATATGAGTGTCTACTATCAACTAACTTCAGGTCTAAAGACACCCTTCACTGCCTACCTTATTGTAATGGAACTGGCCTTGGAAGCATTCCTCCCCTATACCAGCAAAGAAGCGGACATCACTTCTTGGGTTGTGCACAGTTCATACACTTCTATTTTGTTTGTTATTGTCTTTATTCTGCTGTGAGAGCCAATGCCCAGGTGGAGGACACTCGGTTTTGCTTTGTTGGGCTTCAGCATTCTTCGTTGGTAGATCCTTAGTGAATCTAACAGACCCCAGGTGGCTGGTGTCCTGTCCTTGAGCTCCCCCACCCCATTCTGGTGGAGTGTTTCCTGCTTGCCATTTCTAGCCAGTTATCTTGTCTGTACCTTGATCCAGGCAGGATGCTCCTACCTCACCAGTTACAGCCAACATTGTTCGGTCCAACCATGCGAATGTCTTTGGCTCAGAGTAACGTGGTGCTCCCCCAACACCCAGTGGGCAGCAGCTATGAATTTCTAAAGACAGCTGAGTCTTAGTCATTTGTTTTCTCATTATGTATTCCCTTTCATCTCTTTAGAATTGTCTATTATCCTTTAGAGTTAATCCTCTGTTACTATTAATAATTTTTATATTAAACTTTACCTGTTAAAACTCTTGGGTTTTTTACTGTCTCTTAATTAGATTATAACTGATACAAGATGATAGTACCTAGAAATTTTGAGTTTTCTTCCTTATACATTGTTTTCATCCTATTACAAATCTAGAATGTGGAGATCTTGGGAAGAGAATAGAGCTCTGTAATCTTGCTCTTTAGAAGCTGTGAGTCACATTCTGGGAGACTGGGTACTAGTGCCAGTGACTCTAACTCTCCAACATAAACTGATCACTAACCCACAGCCTGTGTTAAGGTGAGGGGAACCCAGAGAAGAACACTTAGGATTTTCTGCCCGTTTACAAGCATAGGAACTCAAAATCGAAAATGAGTTCAATTAAAGAAAGTACATATGACATTTCATCTTCTCATAGGACGATACTTTTATTGTGTATCTTTGAGCAAAAACATAAAGATTAAAAGTGCTATGAATTTTGTAATGCTCTTACAAAGCTTGTTATTTAGAAAAGATTTATATAGATATGAAAGTAATGGTCTATGCAGTCTACAGCCACAGAGATTTCTGGCCTGAAGATAGTACTTCATAGTTCACAGTGGGACAGAGGCTCACATCTCTGATTGCTCAAAGGAATTGCTGTACTTATAAGAGCAAAATAATACTAACAGTCAAGTCATCATTAGTACATAATATGGAGGTGATATTCAAAAACTTTGAGGAAAAGATGCTCCAGTCTGACTTTCATCTCTAAAGTCTCCCTCCCCACCCCGTGCTTGTCTTTATGGTGCTTTAAGAGAAACACTTCTTGTTGGTGTTTTTGCGTTAAAAGTTCCCTAGAGAAGATGCCCCTGGAGAGGGTAGACACTGGCTTTCCTTGGCAGACAAAGGGTCACACTGAACAGTGGCTGCACTCAGGCAAGAGAACGAAAGACCAAGAGCTCATTTCTCTCTGCCCAGCGGTCTGTCAACCTCTCTGATTCTAATTTCTCTGACAGTTCCCCTTCTCAAGATGGGGAAAGCTCCTCATGTTCTGTCGGTCATATTTTTTAAAAAAATCTTTATTGGTACATTATGAATACACATCATCATCGCATTCAACATTGAGAGTTTGTACCAGAATATGACATGACTTGATTCTCATTTTTTCCCCTTTCTCCCCACCCTGCAATCCCCCACCCCCATAAACATCATCTTTGTTTCCTTTTTTCTTTATTACTATCACATTCTTTTCCCCCTCGTTATTTACCCTTCCACCCATCAGTCATATTTTTCTCTTTCTCTGCTCTTCATATTTAAAAACCACCCTAATACTTATAAAGACATAACAAATATTTATAAATATCAAATTATTAATAGGAATGATGTCATTATGGTAATAAAGTACAAATAAACTAATATTTGCAAAGACATAATTGATAGTTATAAACTACAATAAATACATATAAAGACAGATGAAGTAATATTTAACATTTTCTTACATTCAATGTTCATGCTTTTGATTTCATAGCTCTGGTCTAGCACCAACCCAGAATACTGAAATATTGATAGGAAACAAGGAAATGAGGAAAGTAAATAATGGTACTAGTGGTAGAAGGATTTCATCAGCAAAATCAGAAAAATAAGAATTTCTCTAACTTTTAATGTGTTAAAATAAAATATTAAAACTGTTACTTTCTTCATTTTATTGTCTGTACTGTCCCATGTACATCAAATATCATAAAAGTTAAACAGAAAATAAATTTTTAAAGTTCAGATATTCACTATTTTTAGCACATTTCCTAATACTTCCTATTTCATGATCAAAGTATAAAACAAAAAGTTCAAAAATATATGATTAATTGAAATGTCAATGAAAACTTGGTGATACCAGATTCAAAAAGCAGATAGCTCCATATAATGATATTACATTACATATAGTGCTTTGTAAAAAGTACAATGGAGTACTACTCTGCCATAAAAAATGATGATTCTGAATCATTTATACTTAAAAGGACATACCTTGAGAACATCCTCATAAGTGAAATAAATAGGTCACAGATGTGTAAATATCATATCTCTTCTTTGGTATGAGAAAATAAAGATGTAAATGAGTTCTAGAATGTATGTGATATATTGTGAAATGGAAAACACTCAAAGCATAATGAAGTGAAGGGGGATAAATAATGAGATTATAACAAAAAAGAAAGGAAACAAAGTTTATGTATATAGAGGGTGGGAGTGGTAGGGTGGGTAGAGCTATGGGAAAAAATGAGAATTAAGTTGTGTCATATATTGGTACAAATTCTCATTGTTGAATGCAATCATGATGTGTATATATAATATATCAATAAAGATTTCAATGAAAAAAAGTATTTCTTTTTGAGAGATGGATGTTTATATTGCTCAATTACTATCTTTCTTTATGTATTCAAATTTCGATCCCCTGATTTTTAATTTTGATAAAATATTACTCTACAAGAAAATGTTAGAGCTGATCTGCTTTAGTTGAGGCTGGATTGGGGCTCAGTCTTCATCATGCAGTCTTGAACACTTCCTTGGTACAGCCAGGCTTTTGGGTATGGCTAGAAAACCACTCCTCTAGGGTGGTAACTGTGTGGCAGTGCTAATTTAACTTCTACTGGGCCACTCAAGTACCCCTGGAGTGGAGTGTAGGTCCCTGGAGCCTCCTGCTCAGATACATCCCAAATAACATTGCCCTTGGCCTTCAGAAAATAATGTGCCAAAAACTCAAGAAAGACTTTCACAAAGCTTAGGCAGGTATTCAAAGTAAACCACTGCTCATAGCCAACATGTCTAGAAAAATGAAGTTTTGTCCAAATTGGCTTTCTCTTTCCAATGAAGAATGAAATCTACAAGATGGTGGGCAGGCAACTGGCACCCCTGAGATGTAACGTGCAGAACAAATAAAGCTTCTCAATTTCATATCCGGATTTATTCACCGGAGCATGAATTTGAAGAGGGGATAATACATATTTTCCTCTTTGCTAAGAGGCCTGGATTAAGCCAGATGACACTTGGAAGCTGGTCTCAGAAGACTGTTGGGAAGCCAGGTTCATGTTATTGATGTAAAGCTGCAGGGAGGGTCACCAAGACAATCATTCAGAGGGCCAAGTTGGTTTCCATAGCTTCGAGTTCATTCCAAAATAATTGAAAACATGTGCTATAATATGCATTTTTAACATTCAGAATTTCCTCGTGTGGTATTTTCCATACCATTTTCATTCAAAATGCTGAGGCTAAAAATCTCTTATATGTCAGTGTACAAGTGTTTTACCACAAACCTTTTAAAAAAAGATAATGGTAAAGAAGGAACAGAGAATTGAGGCAAATGACAAGCCTAAAGCAAATGGCTTCAAATAACATTTCTCATGGCAAAATCATGAGTTTTGTCATTGCAGTTTATAATTTAGTAAAAATGTTTTATGCCTTTGCTCCTTTGGAAATGACTCTTACATCTGGACAATATATTTGTGTCATCCAACAAAAAAGAAAAAATTGCCTGCCTATATTCTCATATTTACTCTCCACATGTTGTTATCTGTGAAAGAAATAGCATCATTAAATGCCTATAGGGGACCATAGGCAAAATATGTCAGCTCCTTGGAGAGCAAGTGACCCTTCCAAGAGTGGTGTCATTTGGAAAGGCTAGTCTGGTGTTACTAGAGGTTCTGAGCTCCCAGGATAAGCTATAACCTAGTATTTCACTATAGAATTTCCTATATTTAAAGGTTTAGAAATTAAAGATGTAAATATATGATGTTATCTAATAAATTCCTTTGGAGATCAGTCCTGGCTAGAGACTATTTTGCTTCATAAGGTGTGATGTGGATCTGAAAAGTTATAGATAGCTATAGGACCCATTGGCTTTGCAAAATGACAGAGAAAGTATTCATCGGGACACACTGGGGTGGAGTGGGGAGCCCGGTAGTATGTTGAGCATCATTTCTGTCCCCCAGGGTAAGCACACAAATGGGGAGCTCCACAAGACTAGGAAGAGCTTAGAAAGGCTTCCTGCCACTGATGTGTTCAATGTAGCTGAGCCAAGGAAGGTCAGCATCAATTTATCTTCTATTCAAAGAAAGAAAGGAGAAACAAATTCACAAGATGTCTAATTCTGGGAGAACTGGAGAAAATTACTTTCAGAAATGCACCATGACACCATTAATCAACAGAAGGTTATAACAGTTACCTTACAATAAGAAAAAAATAGATTTCAGAGCACAGTAAATTAACAGAAACAAATAAGGTCATTTCATGATACTAGTGGATTGATTATCAAATTTAAAGACCCAATTCAAAAATGGGAATCTGAAATGAGCAAACACTTGTCAGAGGAAGAAATAAGAGCAGCTAAGAAGCATATGAAGAAATGCTCAACATCACCGGTCATTCAAGAGATGCAGAAGAAAACAACACTGAGATTGCATCTCACTCCAAAAAGAATGGCTGCTATCTCAGAATTAGCCAGCAACAAATGTTGGCGACGCTGCAGAGAAAAAAAAGGAACACTTCTCCATTGCTGGTGGGAGTGTAGCCTCGTAAATCCTCTGTGGAAATCAGTGTGGAGATTCCTCAAAAAGCATGTATTAGAGGTCTCATTTGATCCTGCCATTATTCTGCTAGGTATATACACAAAAGGATTAAAAGATTCGTATCACAGCAACATATGTGCATCCATGTTTATAGCAGCTCAGTTTGTGATTGTTAAATCTTGGAAACAACTAAAATGTCCATCAACTGGAGACAAGATAAAGAAGATGTGGTTCTTAAGTAGAATGAAGTATTATTGCACCATTAAAATAATAATAAAATCATACTAAATTAATAAATCAATTAATACATTAATCAATAAATTAATTAATAAATACTAAATTAATGATAAAAGTATTTTATTATTAATAGAATAATAATAAAATGATAATGATACTGGTGAATCATTCATACTCAAATGGATGTACCTTCAAGACATCCTTAAAAGTGAAATAAACAGGTCACAGATGTGTAAATATTGTGTCTTTTCTCTGGTACGAGAAAATGAAGATGTGAATGAGTTCTAATATATATAGTAGATATTGTGAAATAGAAAATATTTAAAAGGACATAGGGTGAAGGGTTAAATAATGAAGGGGAAAAGAACGTGATAGTAATAAAAAAGGAAACAAAGCTAATTATGTGGGGGGGGGGGCTGCAGGCCAGGTGAGGGAATGAGTGAAAATGAGAATCAAGTGGTGTCATATTCTGGTACAAACTTTCAGTGTTGAATGCAATGATGATGTGTATATACAGTGTACCAATAAATATTTGAATTAAAAAAGAAGTCATAATATTCATAATAATTTATGCACCTAATAACAGAGTTTTAAAACACATATACAAAAACTAGTAGATCTAGAAGAAGTAGCCATGCTACAACACTTTCAGAGATTTCAATTGCCCCCTCTCAATGATGAATTGAGGTAGGAGATTAAAATAATTTGACAAGGTATTGAAGTGTACCTGAACAACATTAATAATCAACTTGGCTTAATTGTTGAACACCTAGGAATAGCAGGGCACACATTCTTTTCAAGTGTGCACAGAACATTTAATAAGACAGATTCTGTAGTAGCTCATAAAGAATATTTCAAACATTGAAAAAAATCTAGGTTATGTATGTTATTCAGTTTAATGAAATTAACATAGATATCAAGAATAGTGAGATCCCTAGAATATCCACAGGTCTCAGGAAGTTAAGCAACCCATTTTTTAAAAAAATAAAACAATCATGACTCAACAAAGAATTCAAAAGAAAAATTAGAAAGTGTTTTCAATTGAATTAAAGAGAAAATACAACATACTCGGGGAAATTTAGGATACTGAACTGTGTTAGAAAAGAAGACATTTCTCAAATCAGAGATGTTAACTTTCAGTTCATGACACAATTTAAAAAGCAAATTCAACTCAAAATGAATGGAAGAAAAGAAACAATAAAGAAATTAATGAAATAAAATCTTAACAATTTATCTTAATAATTCAAATGCAGTTTTTGTGAGACAGTAAAATCAATAAACCTTAGCCATGCTGACTATATACATTGTCTGTATAGCTACTGAAATATATAATATCACTGCAGATTCTGAAGTACTAAAGGATAATAAAGGACTCATATGGGCAACTTTATGCACATAAATTTGACAACTTAGTTGAAAGTAACTCATTCTTTGAGGAATATGAGCAGCCAAAGCTTATTCAAAAGAGTCATAGATAGTTTGAAAGGTCCTATGTCTACCAAAGATATAGAATCTTTAACTATAAAACCTCTCCCCCATCCCCCCCCCAAAA
>PVIR01042573.1:0-12170 GCA_004026965.1 Petromus typicus | reverse complement strand
ATTTCTTAAAAACACTGTTCATTTCCCATTGCACTATCCTGGCAGCCTTGCTGAAATAAATTGACCATATATGTCAATGTATATTTCTGGAATTTGAATTCTGTTCCATTGCTCTCTATGTCTTTCCTTATCCAATAGATGACTTGTGATTTTACATATTAAAGATTTGTTTTACCATTTTTATTCAGCTGGCTGTTTTTTTTTTTTTTTTTTTTTTAGATTTTTTTGAGACAGGGTCTCGCTTTGTGGTTCAGGCTGGCCCTGAGCTCAGCCTCAAACTCACATCACAATCCTCCTGCCTCTGCCTCCCGAGTGCTGGGATTACAAGCGTGAGCCACCACGCCCGGCACTGTGGTATGTGGTACTGGTTGCTGCTGGGTGTGAGTCTCCACACCCAGTATTGTTATATGGTTACCGGGGAATCGAACTCGGGTCCTTGCGCTTGCGAGACAGGCGCTGGAACCACTGAGCTAACTCCCCGGCCCTCAGCTGGCTGTTTTGGGCCTGGAAACTTTGCTGCCTTCTTTGAGGTGGATTTTTCAAAGCTATTTTATGAAGAAAGTATATTATGAAAAAAAAATTTTTAGACAACAATTTGTGGTTATTTGCGTATCTCAATTTCTTTAATAAGATGATTGAAATAGTCATTAAAGAGAATATCACCAGAATGTAGATCTCTCAAAGTGCTTACTTTTATCAGAAGAGATTAAAACATGCATATTAAAAGCACACATATATATTTGCAGTTATAAAAACATATAGGTCACTTGACAATAAATATATATTCCCTGTAAAGAGTAAATATCCTTTTACACAAGTTTTATTCTGTATTGAAGGAATTTAAAATTCCAGCAAGAAATGATTTACATCGAAAGAATATTTTATTCTCAAGAACGGAAGCAGATACTTTGTCAGGAAAATTATCCCTGGTGAGGCGGAATATCCTCTTTTGCTTCACTTATCTAGAGTTGTAGGGCACTGTGTGACTCAGGCCTGACACCCAGGTTTTACCTTTGGGATCTCAGTGACAAGCTGGAAGAGATTGCTATGCATTGGAGTATTTTATTTTGAAACAGTTTGCTTCCAGTATGTGTTACATATTATAAGGAAGGATTTGAAAGACTTTAAAATGGGCAAGAATTGTGTTTTTTTCTTGCTAAAAAATGTGTTGTTATCATAGCACAGTCAATTTATTTAGAATCTGACATTTTTGCTTTTAAAGTTTCAGGATTTTTGTATCCACCATCCAATGAATATTTATTGCATATCACGTTACTGGACACTGCACAGGGTCCTGATGATACAAGCAATGAATAAATTGATACAAATCTCTGCTCCTGTGTAGCTCACATTCTGTTGAGTAAGGCCTCAACAAAACAAGAAAATGAGATTAATATGTAAAATATAATGATACTGTGTGTAATGGCGAAAACTCTGCAAGAGATGAAGTCAGTGATAGGGTTCAGAACATGCCACCCCCAGAATATGCCACCGTGGCATAGAGAATTACCTAAGCTGCAGAGGTGTGAGAAACGGGCACAGGAAGGACTCCCTGACCTCCTGACTCGCCTGAGGCTGGCAGTGGCCTCTCCTGGGACAGTGCCCTCCTCACACCTGGAGGAGTAGAAAGTCCTTAGCACTGAAGATGGACAAACTGGTAGGAATCTGAACAACAGCCCTTGCTTGGTTTGCCTCCATTTACGACCCTTAGCTAGTCATGCCCTTTTGTCTTACAATATTTTCCTGCAACTTTCGGCTCTTCACTGAATTTAGTGTAGAAATGCACGAGTGTAACCATTTCTCTTCTTTTTCTATGTGGTTTTGAGAATTGAACCTGCGGCCTCCTGCATAAACTTAATTATGTCTTCTGACAGATAATTTCCTTAGGAACATTCCTGTATTGTCTAAATAGTCATACTTAACAAGCCTGTATGTATACGCATGTCTCTTGTTAATTTATCTAATTTGCAAGACCCAAGCTAGAAAATCCAGGATGTAGGAAGTGTGTACGTGGGTTTGAGTGTGGAGATGTGTGTAGGTGGAGTGATGGGTGAAGTGTTTGATAAAATTGGTAGAGAAGGTCTCCCCGAGGTGGTATCACTGAGCTCCTTAGCCTTAGCTGCAGGCCTCCTGCATGTCTCTGTCTCCTACTTGTCACCTCTGTTCTTCTGAGACATCCTTTTCATGGACATCCATTTCCCCAAGTAAAGTGCTCAGAGTTGCGCAAAAAATGACTTTAAAATCTCTCAGAAAAACTATTGCTATTTTAGGATTCTTCTTGCATTTTGAAGCATTGTTTTGACACCTTGGAAAAGATGTTACTCATCTTTTAATAAAACTAGGTGACTGTAGCCTGGACTTCAACTTCAACTTTTCTTTCCGCAAGCTAAAGAACCTGCCAATCTAAAAGCTTCTGGGTGTAATTTGAATTCAGCATTGTTGGTCAATTGCTCTTTTGTTTTGGGAAAAGTCTTTGGATTCGGGCTACTCGATATGAAAATGAAAGCTTTCTTTCAGATGTTCTTTCCCTCCTCATCTACTGGAGAGAGTCCTAAAGGTAGCGCAGTAAATGGAAGCCATTGTTTCAACTGGTGCTCTGAACAGTCATGAAATTCAAGTGAATCCTTTTGGTTTTCTTTAGAGGATCTTCTCCCCTCTAAATGTAGATCCATAGTTTCTGAAAGCTGTTGTTTCTGTGGAGAGGGCTTGCGCATTTTCAACCATGTTGTCCAAGCATTTGCCAATGATCAGAAGGAGAGATACTGGGCCGGGTCTGAGGGTCTCCAATGCTGCAACAAGGAACCTAACCCTTACAATAAGCATCGAAGTTCACTGACACCTGTCAAGGAAGAAGAATTTTCAAGACATGTCAATAAAAGAGCACTGAGAAGGATTTACTAGAGGAAGATATAGGACGAACCCAAGAGTGGAGTATAGGTGCTGGAAGAAATGAGGCACAATCCGGTTGGGAACTAGGGTTCTTCTTTGTGTTTTAAGAGGTGGAAATCTATGGGATTCGATAATCTTCAGTTTCAATTTTAGTCTTAGGCCCACCCCAGTGAGGTAATAATCCATTCCTATAGGAAATCTTAAAAGGACGGTTCATTCCTGGGCGAAAGAGGACCCTTTGCAAGTAAAAGGGAATGGGCTGACTCTGGTGTTTTGAGAGGGAAAAAAAAAAAAGTAAATAGGCTGGCCTTTGGCATAAACTCTCAGTGTTGAATGTGATGATGATGTGTATTCATAATGTACCAATAAAGATTTGAATTAAAAAAAAAGAAATAGGCTGGCCTTGTGTTTGAAGTTGCAATTTTTCTTTAAAGTACCATTTGAAAAATCTTGATTTCCTCCTCTCCTTTGTACCTAGCTCCTTGCATTCTTCTAAACTAAGTTATTACCTCGAGAACAGTGGACACATCAAACTTATAATGAACAACCCCCAACTGCAAAGAAAAATCATATGGCCCAATTAATGGTGCTAATGGTATTCACCATTTGTAAATGTATTAAATTAAATCATGGCCATGTAAACACATGATACATCAAAACCAAATTGTTAACTAGATTCCATGTTAAAGGCATAGTTCAACTTTGACAGGACCCAATGGTGATTTCACTGATATTATTGAAGCCATTTTTATAGACTGTCCTGTTAAATTGTCACAAAAATGTTTACTAAAAGTTAAATAACCTACAAAAAATGTGCTATTATTGAATTGTAATGCATTATTCTATAACAATTTAGGGCAAGATTAACTTCCTTTGGGTTGGGGCTGGTGTACTTCCTATAAGAAAGTTACTGTTGCAAGAGGCCAGTTCTAGGGGAAAGAAAAAAGTTTTTGTAGGCAAATGTTTAGATTCTTCCTGTCTCTGACTCAGGCAGCAGTGTTGCTTGGACTACAGAGTATTGACAGAGTTCCTGAATCTACTGTGCAGCAGGCCTTTGTCTCATGGAGGAATTGTACGAACCAGGCAAGAGCTCTGCAGTTGACTGTGTGTTTTTAGGTTTGTTAACCCCAAACTCCTGAGTCTGAGATCTCTGAAATAAAGGGTTTATTTGACCATTTCAGATGTCAGTTTGGAAAAGGAGCAAGATTTGGGACAGATTCGTGCAGGTATAGCAGCTATGCTGGACAGCAGCTGGAAAGAAGTCCACTGGACTCAAAGGTAAGAATGCTTTTTTAGGGAAAATTTGGGAAAGGAAAACATATATTATTTACAGTGACCCTACACTGGCTGTAGATAAGAGAAGTGGGATAATGTAAAACAAGCTAAGTTCGGGGACTAGAGAATAGACCTCAAGAAATGCTTGTTATTTCTGAACTTGTTGGAGTGCTTGGTCTGGAAAGTTTATATGTAAATGAGGCATGGTGGTGCCTGGTGGTCTGTTACAGTTTTGGATTTAAGTCAAAGTTGAAGATTTCAACACGGTCTTGTGGTTTGGCCTGAGGGTGTTATTTGATCCAATTTCCTTACCTCTCTTCCCCTCTATCCTCCAGCCCTAACAAAGCGAGAAGTCTTAGTAAATTTCCACATTATTTTTATTATTATAAATTGAGTTTATTGGTACATTTTAGGAATACATTATGATCACATTCCTTGTTGGGAATTTGTACCTCTTCATGATGATATATCTTGATTCTTGATTTTTCCTACCCTCATATACATAAGTGTTGTTTCTGTGTTTTTTCCTTTTTTATGATCAGATTTTTCTTTCCCTTCTTTGCTTTCCTGTGTCCCCACCCAGTTACCATTTCTCTTTGAACATTTTCCTAATATTGCACAATATCTATCGTATTGTTCTTTTCCTCATTTATACTTTCAGTTTCTCACACTAGAGAAATTTATGTATAAACAGTATTTATACATATGTGTTATATTCATTTCACTTATGAGTATGGCCTCAAGGTGCATCCATTTAGCTATTAATGTCTTTAATTTGTCATTTTTATGACTGAATAGTATTTCATTTTATAAAAAAAGCACCACATCTTCTTTATCCAGAATCGTGTTGGTGGGTATTTGGGCTGCTCCCAGGATTTAGCTATTACAAACAGAGCTGCTATAAACATGAGTGCACGTGTGTTGCTGTGGTATGATACTTTTAATTCTCTTGTGAATATACACAGCAGAAAAATAGCAGGATCAAATGGGAATCTCTAATGCTAGATTTTTGAGAAATCTCCACACTGATTTTCACAGTGGTTATACCAGTCTACATTCCCACCAATAGTGGAGAAGGGTTCCTTTCTCCCATAGTCCCACACGCACTTGTTGCTGGTTGATTTCTTGATAGCAGCCATTCTTTCTGGAATGAGATGGAATCCCAGTGCTGTTTCCATCTGCATTTCTCGATGATCAGCGGTGTTGAACATTTTTTTATATGTTTCTTTACTGCTTTTACTTCTTCATCTGAAAATGTCTGTTCATATCAGGTGGCTACTTTTGAATTGGGTCTTTAAATTTAGGGAGTCTGTTTTAAGTTCTTCAGACAAAGATCTACTATGTAGAATGTATAAAGAACTTAAAAAATTTTTCTATTTTTTAAAATACCTCACAAAGGGGGTTAAATGCCATTATAAGAAGGCTTGGGGGACACACAAGCCATTGTCAAACCACCGTATCTACTTTCTTACGTTCTGTTGTTATAGTCTGCAGATTAAATTGACAAAAGACTAGCAAGAGAAAAGATAGATTTTTATTATAATAGGTATATAGACATTCACAAAAAATGTGATTCAGGAAGTGAATAGGATTTGGGGTTGTGGGCCTTCTCATTAGGAAGAGAGAAGGCAGTAGGGGACTTTTGGGAGAACAAATGTCTTCGTCAGGGAGACACAGAGAAAAGACACTTATGGAAAGAACATGAGTATTTGAGAAGTTAAAGGGACCCTTGGGAAAATAGATGGGAGGCATGATAGGTTTTTTTTGCAAGGTTTGTTGGGTGTGGTGCCAACTTCTTGCTCTTGGCAGAAAAAAGATAAGATTCACTCCTAGGAGAGGATTTATGAAAAAGGTTCTTTGGGAGGCTTTGCCTTTAGGCAGATAAGAAATTTTAGTAACAAGTGTTATCAGTGTAAAATAATTTTTATGTCACCAGCAGGTTATTCTAAACTTCTTCGCAGCCTAAGTCACCTTGTTTTGTTTTTTTCTCTTAGTTATCTTTGTCAAAAACACTAGCCTGGGGGCCGGGGAGTTAGCTCAGTGGTTCCGGCGCCTGTCTTGCAAGCGCAAGGGCCCGGGTTCGATTCCGCGGTAACCACATAACAATACTGGGTGTGGAGACCCACACCCAGCAGCAACCAGTACCACATACCACAGTGCCAGGCGTGGTGGCTCACGCCTGTAATCCCAGCACTCGGGAGGCAGAGGCAGGAGGATTGTGATGTGAGTTGGAGGTTGAGCTCAGGGCCAGCCTGAACCACAAAGCGAGACCCAGTCTCAAAAAACCTAAAAAAAACCCAAAAAACAAAAAACAAAAAACCCCCACTAGCCTGGGTTTTGAGCTGTTGAGAAGTAAGGACAGGATTCTTTCCTGCTTAGGAGGTGGGAGTGGAATTACCAGGGTCATCCCAGTGGGGACAGGAGTGGCCAGCCAGGCCCCGTTCTCACGGAGGAGTCAGGACCTCTAGTTCCACAGGATACGGTGAGGATATGATTTCTGAAACCGAGACTAGTGGGAGCCAGAGTTATTACTTGACATTAAAGATCGTCATGTTCTTTTGTCGTCTCAGGTTTATGAGATCCATGACATTTTTATTTATTTAACAAACATTTACTGAATTTGTAACATGTGCCATGTGGTGTTTTATGGATTTGAGTTTTATCATAGAACAGAGCAGATAAGAGTGGTTGATCCTCATATGCTCTAGTGTGGAGAAACAGCGAAATAAATTATGTAGCATTTTAGACAATGATAAGGAAAGCTATATCAAATAAAGTAAGGAAGTAAAGTGATCAGGAACATAGGATGAAGAGTTATTTATTATTATTATTATTATTATTATTATTATTATTGTTAGTATTTTGCAATGTGAGGAGTAAACCCAGCGCCTCATGCCTTCTAGTCAAAGTAACATTCAAGTGAAAAACTGCAAGAGGAAAGGGAATCAGCCGAGAGTTGTGTAGGAAGAGTGTTGCCTGCAGAGGAAATTACCAGTGCAGAGGAAACTAGGGTTGGGGTGGTAGGCTGAATAATGGCTCCCCATGGATGTCTGTGTCCTAGTGCCCAAATCTGTGACCGTCACTTTGTATAGCAAAAGGGACCTTGCATATGAGATCAGATTAAAACTCTTGATATGAGGAGATTATGTGTAATAGTCCAATGGGCCAAACTACTGCAATTGTAAATCTCCTTATAAGGAGGACACGGAAACAACCGGAGCCAGAGGTAAGATGACAGAAGTAGAGGTTGGAGTCCCGCACTTGGGGCTGGAGGGAGGGGCCACGAGCCCGGCATCCAGGAGTCTGTGGCGACTGTGAAAGCGCAGGGAGTGGGTCTTTCTCTCAGGAACTCCAGAAGAGCCAGCGCTGCTGACATGTTGGCCTTAGCCCAGTGAGACTGGCCATAGATTTCTCACCTCCAGAACTTAAGAAAATAAATTGGCCTGACTTTAAGCCACTATGTTTGTGCTCATTTATTATTACAGCAATAGGAGAAGAGTAATAGAGTAGGTTTGTTTTAAGATTGTTCAAGTGGCCAGGAGGCTAGTGTGGCGGGCCGGAAGTCTGGAACCTTAATAGGGGAAGTCAGAGCGGTGAAAGGGTTGAGCTCATGGGCTCAGTGGAGGGTTTATGCAGAGCAGGGAAACAGTCTGATTCTTACAATAGACTGCACACTTGTGTTGAGGGAATTTGCTGAGGGGAGCAAGGGGTAGATGGTTTAGGATTTTCACTCAGTAACTGAGGAGAGAAATGATGATGGGCCAGCCCAGAGCAGTAGCAGTGGAGATGGCGAGGTACACCATCAAGGCAAAGTCAACAATCTGTCCCTACAGAGGAGATGCAGGATGTAAAGGGAAGAGAATTTTTGTCAGCTTTCCTGTCACACAGACCTGATAGCTGCACCCACAGCTTAACAAGGGAAAGGTTTAATGTAGCTCACTGTGCAGGGGATTCAGTCCATGGTCAGCTGGCACCAAGGCAGGAAGGACACGGTGGAGCGAATCCGCTTAGTTCATGGTGGCCCAGGAGTGGAGCAGAGAGGAACGGGCACAGGCCATGAGGCGCCCAAGGTCCCATGTCCACGACCAGACATTTATATCCAGAAGTGTCTTCTGATCATTTGCTAAGTTGCTAGGTGTTTTTTTATTCCAGTGAAGTTAATAAATCGTAAATGAAAGATATGGTATTTGGCCTGAACCACTGATAGGATATTTAACTAAACTGAGGAAGCCCACAGATATTCTATAGTTAAGGCTTGAGATATGTACCGGACATCCAAGTGGAAATAAATACAAGAAGGTGCTTAGGTATCCAGGATTGGAATTCTGAGGTTGCTGTGGGGTGGGTTTAGGAACTTGCAGTTATTGCATAGGCATAATAAATGCTATTTAAACATGAGATTGGATGAGATCTGGTGCACGGCTGGGCCTGGCGGCTTGCTGAGTTATATGGAGTCGTCAGTGCTACATTTGTGATTCTCAAACTGTATATGAGGGGCACCTGGTATGTGTGTGAAAAATGTACTTTCCTGCCCTTCACCCTTAGAGAGTCCTAGGACAGCTCGGACTCTCACCCTTCAAACCAGTCTCCAGATGATTCTCATAGAATCCAGCCCTGGAAAGAAGCTCACCCTGCAAAGTTCCCTCTGGGAGATGATTCCGCTCAGCAGGGCCTGACCCTTCTCTCTGCACTTCACAGCCTGTCCTCCTATTCTTCATAGTAGTTGCAAATTGTTTCTCCCAACACGGTGACTCCTCTCCTAGTTTCTCATGCCTGTTTTGTATTCTTGTATTCTTTGTATTCTCTAAGAAAAACAGTAGCCAAACTTGTTAGAATTATGTCTCATTTTCTCAGTGTGGCTTTTGGTTCAAAGCATTTGGAGCTAGATTAGAACTTTGAACTAGTTATTTATTTATTTTTGAGATAGATATTTTCATTGTAGGTCAGGCCAGTTTTGAACTTTCAGTAATCCTCCTGACTCAGCCTCCTGAGTGCTGGATTATAGACATATATCTCCACACCCAGCTAGTTTGAATGATTTAGAGTCCTTTTATTATCAGAGTTAGTGTTGCCATCTAAGTACCTTCTAGAAAACCGAATTTATTGATCCTAGTTCTGTCCCCAAAGTAACTTGAAGTAGCTTTTGCAATATCAGTGAAAAATGAATAAAACAGAAATAGGAAATCACACCTATTGAAAGGTGGAAAATGAAATAATTCCACATGGGTTCAGTTATTGCCTTTTCGAGCTTTGTAGTTTTTTTTGTGAGATCCCTGGCAGTCCATGCCAGAGGGGAAATACAATAAACAACGTGTTTCTTCTTATTTAGAATAAAAAATATATATAGTTCTCAGAAAAGGATAGTTTTTCTTGGCAGCATATTCTATGATATATCTGACCTGCGAGTGAGGAGATTTTCTTTATACTAAGGGATTTATAGTCTGCACAACTATTTAATTAATTAATTAATTTTGGGGTGTTAAAACCTACTGCATCATAAGTTACACTCCCAGACCCCAATTTTTTTTTTTTTTTTTTTTGAGACAGGGTCAATGAAATGTAGTTCAGGCTGGCTCAGCCTCAAACTCACATCACAGCAGTCTTCCCAGTGCTGGGATGACGTGGTATGTGGTACTGATTGGTGCTGGGGTGAGTCTCCACATCCGGTGTTGTTTGTGGTCACCGGGGATCGACCCCTGGTCCTTGCGCTTGCAAGACAGGCGCCAGAACCAGTGAGCTAAATCTCGGCCAACCCCCAACTATTTTTAAAGAGCCAGTGCAAAAGCAAATGGCTTTTGGGCCGGGGAGTTAGCTCAGTGGTTCCGGCGCCTGTCTTGCAAGCGCAAGGACCTGGGTTCGATTCCCCAGTAACCACATAACAATACTGGGTGTGGAGACCCACACCCAGCAGCAACCAGTATCACATACCACAGTGCCGGGCGTGGTGGCTCACGCCTGTAATCCCAGCACTCGGGAGGCAGAGGCAGGAGGATTGTGATGTGAGTTGGAGGTTGAGCTCAGGGCCAGCCTGAACCACAAAGCGAGACCCTGTCTCAAAAAACCTAAAAAAAAAAAAAAGCAAATGGCTTTTGGACTGTTACTTATAGCAACAGTCTTTACAGCGTGACTCAGTCAGAGCTGTGCGGTGAGGCACTGAACTGCTGCGGTCCCAGTCGGTATCACTTCGGGAATTTGATAAAATGTGCTCTTGAGTGTTTATGTTTTGCAGGAAAAATGCCGGCAGAAGTAAGGGTCACATTTATCTCCTAGGATGAATGTCGAATGTAATATGGGATTTCTCCATGAGATGGTTTAGATATGGTCCGTACGCTGCCTGCCCTCGGACCTGTGGCCTAGCACCCACACCGCCCTGTGCTCCTTCCTCACGTAAGCATCTGCAGACGCTCTCTGTGGATCCTGGCTGGTCGGGACTGTGGTGTTCTAGATTGCTGTTTTGCTCGCAACACTGAAATCTTCTTACTTGAGGAAAACTTGAGGAGAGTCTGTGCTTGGGCTGTGTGCTTTGAACACATCACACATCACATCGCCCTTTGAGGAACTGCGTAGAAGGCACCTCCTTAGCTATAAAACATTACGCACCCCGACTGTGACTAAAGAAGGTGTTTAGATCCGAGCTGTCAGCGGGGCCGGAAACCCCCACAAGGGCGGGAAATGCAGGTACAGCAAAAAAAATCCCGCATGCCCGTGAACACTAAGCCAGGGAAACAAGCACAAGTGCAAATGTCAGCCACTCAGAGTGATTGCAGGAAGAGAAGGACCACAGTGCAGAAATTTCGAAGGAAGTTAAAAAATAAAAGCAGGCATTTGTCTTTCTTTGGAAATACCCTGCTTAAATTCGAATGGTCGGCTGCACAGAGCTTCATGACATGTTACATCAGGATAAAAATTCCAGCTAGTTTCAGATTTTTACTGCCATGGGTAGAAATAAACTCTTTAGTGAACACTAAACTATTTTGTTGTTGTTGTTATGGTTAAGCAGATTTTTTTGTTTTTTGGGTTTTTTTTTTGGTATTGGGGATTGAACTCGGGCCCTTGGACTTCCAAGGGAGGCGCAATGCCATTGGACCAAATCCCTGGATAAGCGGATTTTTCTTTTAATGAGCGCCAACCAACATTTTTTATAGAGTGGAGACTTTTTTTTCCCAGATAGAGGGTTACATTTGAAATTCTAATTGGACGACCAGCATAAAATATCTCATATTTCTACTTGAGCAAGATTTCCTGTGTAGTCTTGATATACTTTTTGCCATTCACCAGCAAGCAGCGTAGCAACCAAGATAATTATATAAACATTGAGTGTAAAAATATTCTATCTAGGTCTGTGTAATTATATAATAACAGAATATGCTAAGCTATGTTTTCAGACTATCTCTTAGATGTTCTAAGTTCTTAGACATGTGTATTCTGGGACATCTCAAGGTGAAAAAGGAATTTTAAAACTGGCAACAAGTATGAAGGTACTGTTTCCGGATTTCCCAGTTGGTCTCCTAAATTTTTTTTTTTTTTTTTTTTTTTGAGACAGGGTCTCGCTTTGTGATTCAGGCTGGCCCTGAGCTCAGCCTCAAACTCACATCACAGCAATCCTCCTGCCTCTGCCTCCCGAGTGCTGGGATGACAGGCGTGAGCCACCACGCCCGGCACTGTGGTATGTGGTGCTGATTGCTGCTGGGCGTGAGTCTCCATACACAGTATTGTATGTGGTTACCAGGGATTGAACCCCGGCCCTTGTGCTTGCAAGACAGGTGCCTGAACCACTGAGCTAAATCCCTGGCCCCTCTTGAATATTGAAATGCCATAGAGGGGTGATTTCCTTAGGGGTGCTCAGAAGAAAATAGCTTTGCCCCCAGAGAAAAGTTCAAAGTTGTGATATTTAAAGACTCATAGGAAGGAGGCGTTCCTTTGCAAAGAAGGGTCTAAATTTGGACAGTTGTTGGGGAGGGGGCAGGTTTCCTCAGTCCACTTCATTATGGTTCATTTGCAGCTCA
>PVIR01042572.1:0-12161 GCA_004026965.1 Petromus typicus | reverse complement strand
TTATAGTCAAACATATACTGAAAAATATTTATTTAGAGAGCATTGATAAACAGATGGAAAGATCAAGTTAATCCAATGTTAATAATACTGATCTCTATCCTTAAAGAAGCATGTAGTCTACGTAGTGAGATGTGAGGGTCATCTGAAAGGTAAAGTAAATGAGCCTGACTGCAGACCTTCTTGAGAATGGGTAGAGTATGGAGAAAGTGAGCTATAGGAAACCCTTCATATTTCTTGACTTTATGACTGGTAGAACTCTTCACCCCTTTCATGACAATGCAAAGTGAAGAAGACTAGAGCATCTACCACAGTGACTAAAGTAGAATTAACTTTATTTTGGCCTAGCAATTATTTCTAGACTTTGAATACAAGATAGTC
The DNA here is from genome assembly GCA_004026965.1 of Petromus typicus. Classification (NCBI taxonomy): domain Eukaryota; kingdom Metazoa; phylum Chordata; class Mammalia; order Rodentia; family Petromuridae; genus Petromus; species Petromus typicus. The sequence goes on along the minus strand of PVIR01042572.1, from coordinate 11,783 downwards.
CAAATGATGCTGAATTAATTTACTTTAATATGGAAAATACAAAATATGTCAGTGCATAAATTTACAGAAGTAATAACTTATTTTCAGATGTTTTATTTGTTTATTTTATATTGATAGTACATTCTGTGCCTCAGAACTGGCAAGAAGTAGAAAAGCCCCTCAATTGGTGTTATCATATGTCAGTTATTGACTGGCCTATTTTTTTTCAAATTTCAGGCTATTTTTTCAGTAAAAACATACGTTTATTAATAAAAATGTAAGAACTGAACTTTTTAAAGCCAGTTATATTATTATGATACACTAAATTGACAATAAATTACTGATATTAAGAACTATTCAGTTAGTTCACATTTCCTTGCTTTATGAATGTACTTTTATCTTCATAGCAATAATTTATTTGAAAAATGATCAAATACATGTTCCACTGTACTATTACCTTGGATCACAAACATGTTTCTCTTATACTGTTAGAGAGAAAGATATAAATTGTTTTTATTTTCTAGAAATTACTGTTTTGTTTGTGAATATAAAATTAAGATTCTGTAAGGTTTCCCATTATTTGGATTATATTGATCGAAATTCCTTTAGGATTAATCATTTGTTATGTCTCTTTAATTACTGTATTTTTCGAGTTGCTAAAGAAACTTAGAAAATTAACCAGATTCAGGTTTGATATCTCTTGACATGTATGCTTTGCAAGTACTGCTCATTAATTTCAAAGCATGTTGAACTGTGTCTTGTTGTAATGTTGCAGCCACTGGTTTTAAAGCATTAAACCATTAATTTATTAATTCTTACCACATTTTGACTTTATACTAACTATATTATTAGTCCTTTGTTTTTTATTGGAAATATTCCTTTCATCAAATACTTGGTTACCCTGAGTTATGGTTAAAATAGAAAATTTAAGACAAATATTTCTTTTCTTTTTAAATCAGTTTAAAAGCATGAAAAACAAGTTAAAAGAAAAAATTAATACCTTATAGTGTCTTCAAAGATGATAATTAAGTGTTTTGTTTCCTTGATTTTTTTGTTGACTATTGTAATTACTTCTGCACATACTGTGTCTTCTTAGACCCATGGATCCTACTCAGAACCTACCCAGAATGATGCCTATGTTCTCCTGAAACCGCCATAGTGCTCTTTTATAGTCATCCTTGCTTTATAGAAAATTCATTGTCATCTTACATGATGTTCTTATTACATGCTGTTGATTTCTTAACTGGAGCTACAATAAGCTAGTTCTCCAAGGAAACATCATCTGCTGTGGTTATTCAAACTTGTGTTCATTTTACTTTCCACCAAAAATATGATTTTAAAACAAATTTACTGAATTCTATCACTTTTCAAAGCTTTCTGTTTTCTCATCACTTAAGCTTTGAGTTTTCAAGTGTGTGTTACCTTTTAAAAATTGACATAACATTTTTTATATTTTATGTTTTTTTATTTTTTCTTGTTCTAGCCTTAGAATTATTTATTTAAAAAAATTATTGTGACATAGGCACACATTGTAAACATATTATGATCACACTCAACATTGAGAATTTGTACCAGTATATGTATGACATGACTTGATTCTCATTTTTTACATTCCTCTACCAGTGCCACAATACCAATCCCCTATATGCATAAGCTTTGTTTCTTTTTTTTTTGCCATCACAATTTTTTCTTTACCTTCCTTACCCCTAGCTCCATTTCCCTTTCAATATTTTCTATTTAAATCAATCTATCATATATTCTAGAACTCATTAACATCTTCAGTTTCTCATATCAGAGAAAAGATACAGTATTCACACATCTGTGACCTATTTATTTCACTTATGAATATAAAATGAACAAATACTTTTCAGAGGAAGCAGCAACTATGAAGCACATGAATAATTGCCCAACATCACTGGTCATTTGAGAGATGTAGATGAAAATAACTCTTAGATTTCATCTCACTCCACAAAGAGTGGCTGCTATCTCAAAATGAACCAGCAACAAATGCTGGCAAGGCTGTGGGGAGAAAGGAACCTTTCTCCACTGTTGTTGGAAACGTAGACAGGTACAACCACCTTGGAGATCAGTGTGGAGATTCCTCAAAAACTAAGATTAGAGGTCCTATTTGACCTTGTTATTCCCCTAGTAGGGAGTTTACAGGAAAGAATCAAAATAATCATGCCATAACGGCATTTTTACACCCCCGTTTATAATAGCTCAGTTTGTAATAGCTAAATCTTAGAAGCAACTCAAATATCCACTGATGAGAGACTGGATAAAGAAGATGTAGTTTTTTAAAAAAATAAAATGAAGTATTACTCTGTTATAAAGAATGATAATTCTGAGTCATTCAAACTCAAATGGATATACCTTGAGGATATACTCTATTTTTTTTAATTGGGTAAAATAGTTAATCTGTTTTGCAACTACATCTGTCCTTTCAATGTGCTTCAGGATGTACTGGAACTTTTACTCATCATTATTTTTTCTCCTCTATTAATGTTCTAGGGGATTTCATACAAATGTTTTTTCTGTAACTCATTTTTAAACAATTAATTTCTTAATTAAGAGTAAATGACAGGTTAGGATATCTTTTCTACATTCAAAATTCCAATGTTCATCTATTATTGTTGGTGTGATGTGAATTTTTCAATGACCATGTAATATCGAATGATCATTATTTCCTGTCCCATTTTTATTTATTAAATTCTCTGAATATTTTTATATACTGATATCTATAGGTATTTGTTGTGAAAGGGTGCTTTAGTTTAGTAATCATCATGGTTTCATAAACTCCAAAGCACATCAGTATCCTAGGGCCATGGCACAATTCTTACTCTAATGCGTTGCGTCTGTGCTTGGGCTCTCTTACCCTTGTCAGCCTTTCCACAGATAGCAGTCATACAGTTCTTTTACGGTGGAGACTACCATCTTCTTCCCTTGATTTCTTCACACATGTTTTTGAATACTTCTTGTATCCAGGTGTTTTTGTGTAGTTGCTTGTCCCTACAGAGTTGTATGTTTTAGTTCATGTAGATATCTTATTGTAGATAATACATGTGTATTTTGGTTTTGTTGCTTTAAATGATTTTTGTGTGAGGGAGTGAGGATGCATCTTTTGGTTAAAGGTTGAACTATTCAGAGAAGAGAACATTTATCTCTCTGTAGCAACCATAATTTCTCCAGAAACTCTTACCATTTATATTTAAAATGAAACCATAAGAATTGTTGCTCTAATCATTATTACATTCTATTTGTCTCTTTAGCAGCTAAAATTACCCACAGCTTTTCTTGAAAATAATGACATGATTAGGTGATGTGTAATCTGGGGGTACTTTTTGTACTAACTTCCTCCCAAACGTGGCATTCTTACACCCTATGTATAGACTTCTTTACTGATAGAGAAGTTGGAAAAATTTAAAAGGAAAGTGTAAGTCTGTCCTTTTCCTTATGGGTTATGTTCCAAGAGTTCCCATGGTTACCAGAGGCCAGAGCAGTACTAAACTCCACATATACTGTATTTTTTTCCTATACATACATATCTAAGTAAGATTTTAACTTTCTTATTATGTCATCAAAAAGTAACCACTGAAAATTAATTTTCCCATTCAGATGATTAAAGATAAACTCCAAAATTATAATGTCCATGATATTCAGAAAAATACAAAGCATATACAGGAAATTACATATGTATCAGCATATTTTATTCTTAATAGTTAAATGCCCAAACCATAAAATTCCTAAGGATATTTTTTAGATAAGTCTTTGTGATATTAATTCTACATATTCTGAGTTTAAACAAATATTCTGTCAAATGATTACCCATGTCCTCTAAACATCAATATTTTAAAAAATCATAATTTTTATTTTTTTCTCAAATTATGAATAAATATAAAGTTCTTTCTTTACAATGTGTTGTGAAACAATCTTCACCTAATTCTGTTCTAGAGTAATTCATTTAATATGTTTAGACCACATTTTATCCTGGGAAACAAACAATAATAAGCAAAACTTTTGAAACAGGATGTATTACTATAAAGCTTAATGAGTTAGCAGATTAATGTGCTATTTTTAAAAAAATCATATCTATATTGGTATGTTATGTGTTCACATTGTGATTGTACTCAACACTGGGAATTCATACCAGTATATAACGCTGCTTAATTCTTATTTTCCCATTCCCCTACCCATCCTACAACCACTCCGCCATGCACATAAGCTTTGTTTCCTTTCTTTTTATTACCAGCACATTATTTTCCCCTCGCTGATTACCACTACATCCTATTTCTTTTTAAATATTTTCTATTTCACAATGTGTTATTTTTACTAAGCAAAATTGTGCAATAATGGGGACTGAACTCATAATTTTGTGCTTGCAGGGAAGGTATAGTGCCACTGAGCTAAAACCATAGCCCTAAGTAAAATTTCTTGGCTTTATTTACACACACACACACACAAAAAAAAAAAAAAAAAAAAAAAAATCAAAGTGAAATTTTTTCTCATGTCTTGGATTAAAAAATGCTATCTCACATAAAATACTCTTAGAATTGAAAGCTGGATTGGTTAAAATGTTTTGAGTCTTCCACTTTATAATTTCATATTAATTCTGAATTTCTTAAGGTAACTTAAAATAATTTTATGACTAAGAAAAAGTTTATTTAAGACAGTTATTTTTAAAGTGCATTAATATATATATTGTTTTGTTTTGTTTTTAGTTTTAGTTTTTAGAGACAGGGTCTTGCTTTGTAATTCAGGCTGGTTCTGAACTCAGCCTTGAACTCAGCAATCTTCCTGCCTCTGCTTCCTGAGCACTGGGATTACAGGCGTGAACCATGATGCCCCAGCACTGTGATGTGTGGTACTGATTGCTGGTGGGTGTGAGTCACCATGTACAACACTGTTGTATGTGGTTACTAGGGATGGAATCCAGGCCCTTGTGCTTGCAAGGCAGGCACAAGAGTCACTGGGCTAAATGCCTAGCCCATATATATGTATATGTTTAAGAGAAGTGTTGTGACAAGGTCTGTCAGCTCCTCTCTAGAAGGAGGGTTCAAGAACGCTTATGCAAAGAGACAGATGACATAAAATGAGGAGGTAATTAAATGTTAAAGATAGTTTGATCTACTACAGTATTATGACTCACCCTTAGGCTTAATAGTTTAGAGCAACCATTAATCTCCTGATAATGTATAAATCAGCGATGGGCGCTGGAGTCACTTTGATAGGTGTGTTTATATTGCTTTCACTTGGGATCACCTTTGAGACTGCTAGCAGTTGGCTATCCAGCTGGGATTGGTCATTATCCCATGTCTGGTGCTATGATTTGGATCATAAATGATTCACAGAGTTCTTATATATTGAGGTTGGGCTTCTGAACTTTGACTCCATCAGTGCATTAGATCTTTAATGAATTTATAAACTGATAATGGCATTGGATGTAATGAGGGTTTGAGAAGTTGAATCTATTAGACAGAAATGATCAAAGAGGCATGAACTTAAGGAATACATTTTGTTTCCTGGTCCTTTCTCTGTGGTTCCTTATGTTGCATTTTGCTTCCTGACTCCGGTGAGGTGACTATCTCCCTCCTCCATAACTTCTGCCTTAGGACAAACTCAGAGGCAATGGAGCCAGCTGACCATAGGCTGAAAGCCATGGCTGTGAATCAGAACAAACATTTCCTCTTTCACTGTCTTTATCCATGTATTTTACCATGTTAATGGGAAGCTAACAAACTGACCATGAGGCTGGCTACTCAAAGAACTGGGCTTTTATATATGCCAAATGCTCCATAAGACAAGGGTCTTTTAAACCACAAGTAGTGATCTTCATTGGACAAGTCACACAGCCAAGGTGAAGATGATGTGGAAGGGAACTACAAAAAGCAAGGATAGAGTAGACATAATTCATTGCCTGTCAATATTCTGTCAATCTGCTACAACAATTATACAAATTAGAACACCACTTAAGACAACTGATGAAAGTAAATGTGTGTGGGAGAGTTGATATGAAATCAAGTGATAATAAGAAAGGGTTACTAGAGACTAATGATTCTGATATTTTTGGAAAACCACAATGATTGGAATAATCCAAAATAAGCCAAAATGATTGAAATAATTAAGTAGCTATATCTGACACAAGACATAACTAAGGGATACAGCTAAGCTTCAAGAATGTCTCTTCTTCCAACTCTTCCATTGTCATGTTTCTGTGACTCAGCATATTTTATGATGAATATTTTTTATTCTCTCTAACATTTTATTTCATTTTTTCAAGAAATGTTGACCACATTATTACCAGCTATTATCTTGTTTACAGCCAGAGTTCTCTGGGGAGTGGTGTACATTGTGGAGAGATGGTAAAAGGTCCTCAGAGATGGCTACAAGAGATAAATTTTGTGAAGATAATAACTACAAAAGAATAGAATTAATTGGGACTCGCTACTAGAAAAGGATAGAGTCCAGCAGCAGCAGCAGGCTGAACAGGAGCATAGCCAGAATGTCAAGGGGTGGTGGGACAGACAGAAAATAGGAAGGTCTAGAAATGGTGGATGGAATGGAGAATTCACCAGAGGCAGCTCCACATGCACAGTGGTCGCATCTGCATGATAGCACATCACGATGCTCTGTTCCACACTCAGTAATTGAAGTGAGGAAATTTTATAAAACAAACTACATAGCAGTGACAGCTTTCTTTTTTCTGTGGTATGACCAGGCATCCAAGGAAGAGGTGAAATAATAAGCAGGTGAAAAGGCAGTTTCTACAGATAACTCAAGATTCCTGAGTCCCTCGTGTCCCTCCAACCATACTCCAGATTTCTTCCCTGTCCTTTTACAATATCCTTTTCACGAGACATGATTGTTTAGAACACAAAAGGAACATTTCAAGGACAACTATGCAAAAATGTGCCATAAAAAGTATTTCCCCATATAATCTTGAGTCTCTCTGTGAAAATGGGTATGATCAGTACAAGTAAGAGGTGGGAAGAATCACATCTAATCAAAGTTTAAATAATCTTCCCTCCCTGAAACCTATAACAGAATTGCTGCTGTTTCCACAAGGGCTATTTCCCTTAATAACAACAGCTGCTCAAGCCATTTCTTGCTGGTGGAATCTGTGTGTAGAGGTCCATGTCTGGCTGACCTTGGTTCTCACTCACATTATCCTGGGTGAATGAGATGGATGGGAGGGCCCCTGTGGTTTGGCCCACCAATATTGGTCCTGATCAAGGTTAACAGTGTTAGCTACTTTAAATCTTACGCAGCAAATTGCTGACCTCTGGGGTTTCCCTTCAAGTTTACGGATATCCCACAGTAATTTCAGTGTTTATACAATACAAAAGTACCACTACTGAGTTTAGGAAAGCATTTTCTATCCAGAAAACTATCATAGAAGACAGCTTACAATATCTGAACATTGATTTAAAGCTTAAGGAACTAATAATTATAAAACAGCTGACTACTTTGGAAGAAATAGTTACATAACTCCAAATTGCTTAATTCAAGCTATTATTTGCTGCTAACTTGCTTTGAGGAAACTTTATTTCTTTGATCCAATTCACTTTATTGATATGCAGGAACATGTACAGGATCATCTTTTCTAAACTCAAGGAGCTATTTGAAGTTTATTATCTTAAGATGTATATAATCTATTTTAGTATACTTTTTAAAATTTTCTATATTTTAATTACTTGCATTCAAATGGTAGGAAAATGCTAAATGGAAAATTTAAAAAATAATACATTCTTAAAGTTCAAGTATACATTATTGTTAAGTGTTAGGATGAAATCTTATATTGTCCTATATCATCTAGGTTGAGGCATAAATCAGCCTTTTATTTGGTACGTACATCTGAGGTACACTACCTGAATATTAATCTCAAAATTGTCTTTAATGCCTGGGCAACTGTCATTGTACTGTAATGCTTGTGCACAAGTAGTGCTGGTATCATAGTCTTACTCCAGGTCACAATGCCTACATTATCCACCTTGCTTAATCTTATCAGGACAAATTGTATCATCTCAGATAACCACTTGTGCAATAAGATTATGAAACAACCAGGGAGAGAGAAGGAGAGAGAGAACATATATAGTTGTGTGTGTAACTTTTATTATGGTATTTTCTTATAATTATTTCATTAATTATTGTTGTTACTATGCCTACTTTATACATACTTTATCATTGGTGTGTATGTGTAAGGCAAATTATAATAAAAAGATGAGTTGATACTATCTTCAGTTTTGAGCACCTACTTGAATGTGGAGTTGCATATTCTCTTGTAACTCTAGATTCTCTTCATCTTCAATTGGGGACCCTTAGATATGAAATAAACTTTTCTTTTTGCAGAGTTTTCTGAGTTCTCTTAGTAGATAGTTATATAACACACATTAGATAGCATAAGGCAAGGCAGTAATAGAGGAAGCATGAAAAGATGTTCCTTTGTAAAAGACAGAAGAGAACAAATCTTCTGATTCCATCTGTCTCCTATCCCTTCCTCCTTTATAGAACACATCAGAATCCTGCCTGGTCCCTGCATACACTGATTGGATAAAACCCTATGCTTGCATTCATAGGAATCATTGATGATCACTCTGGAGACTGTAATTACAGCTTGTGCAGCAAAAACTCAGGAAAACAATAAATATATTTCATTCAGTATATTTACTCTGCTTTCATTAATTATCATGTATTCTCCCATAAAGTGTTTATTCGTGCTTTAACAGAAATGAATAATATAACTGCATTCTTTCAATAATAAAACCATGATTAAAAAATCTCAGTGCTTTGTGCTTCTGGAAAAATGTGTAAAATTTAAAGTTCTTTTCTAATTAATGTCATTTAGAATGTCTGAAGCCCAGAATTTACTTTCTTTCCCTACTACAGAATAAATCCACAGCCCACATTTTGGGTCATTTTCCACATGAGAAGCAGATGAAAAAGAGCAAGCATGTCACTGTTATCTATGGGACGACTATACATATTTTATCCTGCATTGATACTGATTAGAGTTTCATGGAGAAGAACCTTGCTTGTATAGAAGCACTATAAAATGCAAGTTGTTTTCTACCTCAGTTGCAGTATTAGAAAAAAATGTCCATACAAGCATTTTGATAGGTCTTCTAATGCCAAATGCATTTTAAAAGAAATAGGTTAAGAAGTATTTTCTAGGGGCAAGATTCTGTCTCAACCTTGGGAAAGTAATATATACCTCTGAGACATTAAGAATGAACTAGAGCTAATTGTATCATAAAGTATTAAGTTTTTCTTTCTGACAACACTGTTAGAAAAACTTGATCGTTACTTTTTAGGGACAGAAATTACTACATTCTAGCTATTTTCAGAAATACCTCTTCAGTAGGTGTTCAGTGACCTCATTATGTGTGATATAATTTCTCTTGGTTTCAGCAATTAGTATGATTTCCTCTAGGTAAAAGATCTTAGTAAACTTTAGGTAGTATTTCATCTAAAAGTCAGCTAAAAATCTACTTTTGAGATAATTGTACTGAATCATATTTAGTCATACTTTTTTTCCTGATTGAGCCTTCTTTTTGCAAGGCAAAGCTTCATATGTAGGAATTGAGTAGCATCGAACTTGAGTTCTTGATTATTTCCTAACTTTCTGTTATAGAGGAACTTCTAGAAGTCCATACAATAAAATGTCATGGAAAGTAGGTCTGCTTCTAATGTTGGTGTGATTGATTTAGATCAGGCTGTCCTTTCATATGATTTTTCAGTCAGGGCAGAACTGGGTATAAAGTGGCTTAGGAAAGATAATAGATCAATGAGCTTCCATTGTGTTAGTGTCATTTTTAGAAATTTTTGTAAAATTATATTTTATCACATATTAAGTGGCATATTGCATTTTATTTTATTCTGTGAAATTAGATAATCACGCTTTTATTAATTATTGAGTAATGTTATTATGCTTGGTTTATTTTTCCCTTTTTGTCCGGAATCTCCTTTCCTCTCCTTCCTGTTACTTGAGTTCCAAAGTTGGAGCAGTATTCACATGTTTTTCTAATCCTGACTGTATCACTTCTCATGCAGTCTGTGATACAGTGATACTACAGCTGCCAGTGACCAATAGCTTCTTTCTTATTTTTCGATGTTGTTTCCATTTAAACAAAGAATCACAATGTTTCCAGTAAGATGAGCATGAGGTACAGAGGAAGAGAAGGAAGATAATATTTTAGTATAAAATGCAAGTCAAGTCACATGACAGAAACCCTGCTTGGATATTGTCAAAAATATCACAGGAAAGGTAAACAAATAAACTGCTCATTAATTACATTCTTTTTTAGAAGCAAAGGATTTATAAGAAATTCTCCTTGAAAATTACAATATTTTTGTTCTCCTAAATCAAGATCTATTACTTTGAAGGTATTTTGACCTACTTAAAAAATATGCAATTTCTAGTGGTTGTGTTTGCTTATTTTTGGTCTCAATGTTATACCAATACAGGTATAATGCAAACCACACAAAAAAGTTTTAATCTCAAAATCATACATAAATATTGTATCCCAAAGCTTTTTCAGGATCCATTAGGCCCCAAATTCCTCCTTGCTTTTGCTGTTCAACAAGCTAGGTGCAAAAGAAACTAGGGTGTATGCATCTCCTTCTCCAGAGGATTTTAATATCCATTAAACAATAAATAAAACATGTGGAGTGTTCCACTTAAAACAGAAATAGAACAAATCTTCCTCTACTATATTTTAAGTCATCTTTAAACTAATTTTTGAATCAACTTGCTTTTCATTGTTGTTGTTATTTTTTCCTAGTTTCTTTTACTTGGGCTTCTTTTTCTCTTTTCTCATCTGAAACTTGTAGAGTCTTGAAAGTAATTACTTCTTGAAGAAAGTTTTCATGGATACTAAATGCTGCCTAATGGAAGTCGTAAACATGGAGTCTGCTAGCAGTTAGACTAGTGTAATACATATGCCAGGCTGAGTCAAGTGGGAGAGAAGGTTAATCATTCTTTTAAATTGACAGTGTTGCTGGAGGTGGATTAGTATGCTTTTCGAGTCCCTACGGTGTTGTAATGCTCCTTGATCACAGTCACTGTGTTCATGGTTTAGGTTTTGAATTAAAGGTGTCTCCTGTGGTCAACTGGGCCAACTCTCTTAATCTCTCTAGCCATGTTAGGTGATAGATTTTTCATTTTAATATATAATCTATTTTAAAGGCAGTGTCGACTAAAACAAACTCTAATGTGAGCACCTAGAAAATGGGAGAATCTCTTTTCTGATAAAAATAATTTTCCCACACAAATACAATTTTTGCCCTATGCAGAGAAGAAACACTAAAGTAAAATATTCTTGTGTCACATGGTGCACAGGGTACTCCTGCCCATCAGCTCACTGGCAGAGTAGGTTTTGACTAGATACCAAAAAACAAAATGTGAAATTTGCACCAGTCTCCTTTTCACTGAGCGGGAAATCTTTATTCAAATTTGACAACCTGAACATTGTACAATTTAAAAATCTTGTTATCTGGTTTTCTTTAGTTTTCTGGGAATGAAGGTTTTGAGAAACTTGTTTGAAAATCTTGGACTTTTGATTCTAAGGCTAAACCAGATCTCTCCAGGAGTCATCAATCGGTAAATACCGGCCAACATTGAATTATCATGGAGCCAGGTGCTGTGTTAAGAACTCATAGGCAATTCAGAGAGTGGCCCTGTTCTGTCAGTTTATTCCAATGAAAGCCTTGTTTAAAAACAAGTGAGAGCTCTAGTGAAGAAAAAACTGATTTGAGACTGTAATAAAAAAAAATCTGACTGGGCCGGGGAGTTAGCTCAGTGGTTCCGG